>JAUMHI010000046.1:2516843-2544943 GCA_032359435.1 Enteromius unitaeniatus
TGTTTGCATTGAACCTCTTCGTCTCCTCCGCTCTTTGCCCCGCTGAGAGGCGCGAAGGCACGCTTCACAGCACCCGGCCGTGACAGGTAGAGTTCCGGCAAACATAGCTGTCAGTTTTTTACCACACATTTTATGGAATTTTAATTGGAATTGGTAAACAATGGATATATATGCAAAACTCACTCATTCAAACTCAAATCATTTATTCATTGTAAAGTTATTCCAAACCTGCCTGAATTATTTATATATATGTATATATATATAAATATGTGTTTTTTTGTTTTTTTTTAAATGCCTTGCAAAACTGAACCGCATTGATTTCACTAAATAGACAAAAATTCCAAAATTTGGAAAATATTGTCTTTTGTATTTTCACAGAGAAGAGTTTTATAAGACAAGTTTTAAATTAAATGAAGTGAGAAATGACAATTTTATATTTTTTGGTAAACTATTGCCTTACATTGTATTATATTATATTATTATACTATATTGTTATATATTTGTAGTAACAGCCAACAGTAAATGGTCAAAATGATTATTTCTTTCATGGCAAAACTAGTAAAGATCATGTTCCATTAAGATATTTAGTAAATTTGCTGCCATAAATATATACAATTTAAAATTTTTCATTGCTAAGAAATTCATTTGGACAGCTTAAAAGGTGTTTTCTCAATATTTAGATTTTTATGTATCAAAATCAATAGAAAGCTCATTTATTCAGATTTCAGGTGATAATTCTTCATTTTAAAAAAATTGTCCCATATGACTAGTTTTGTGATCACAGGGTCAGATTTATGTTTACATATGGAATTTGTCACCATTTTTCTACAGCTGAAAAAAACAGCAGTCACCAACTCTTCTTTTCATGCAGGGTTTGCAGTGGGTGTAATCCAAACAAAACATGTACCAACGCACACTTGGAAATCCATCCAGGCACCTTTGGCACACCGTTCAGTGAACTATAATGTCTGATGAGCTAATTCTAATCTCACATGCTGTTTAGGACAGATAGTTTATGAATTGGGATGCAGCACGAGTTTTCAGTTCTGCGTTTCTTGACGCAAGAGTCACAAGAGGGGCCGTATCTCATGCTTTCCACAGTCAGGGCAAGTTAAATGAGATTTTACTTCACCCCACGGTAATGACTCTCCCCGTCAGACGCTCGCTTTAAAGACGACACGTCCTTCCCGCTTAACAGAAAGAGATGACACATCTATGAGCATGCACAGACCTTCAGTGCACCTTTTGAGAAACAGAGCATTCTGAGAGTCATACATGTACGCGCATAAACACACACAGCTCACGTCTTTGTCTGAGTCGCTCGGACATCTTTCTCAGGCACACACACATTCATTTGAATTACAGAGCGGTCACAGAGCTTCCAGTGAAAACGGCACATAAGCCCTGACAGACCGGGTGAACTGCAGTGAAAATCAGCACTTCAGCAGTGCAGCAGTTGCATAATTGTAAATGTCGTCTCTGTGGTCGTTCTGGCTGGATGGGACACGGTAGCAAACCGCATGTTTTTTTAATGATAAGACTTAGTGCTCTAGCTCATGAAACAGCTTCAGGTACTCAATTTTTAACGGCTCGTCTTTATGTGGCATAAAACTCTGCAGAGATCCCTCGCTGACTCTTAGTTTTATGGGGCAGATTCAGATATGTATAGAACAGAGGAGTTTGATTGCCTCTTGCCAAAACAATCACATGAGATTATAAAACAAAGAAATTTACTGTTTGTGGGACAGGGGTTTGCATTTGAATTCAACACGGACATGTTGTTTTTATAGACAAACAAACAAAGGTGTTTCTGTTAAGCTCTTGCCTAATTAGGCGAACCACGCAGGAAATTGTGGCTGATGGGAAATTCGAACAGCATTAATATTGCAGGACTTTTTTTTTTTTTTTTTTGTGGGCTCCTGATCTCCTTTGAGATGCATTTTTAGTCTGTCTAATAGTCATCGTCAATTATTTAATGTGTAGTATTTATTTATTTATTTTTACAAATTTTACTGAAACTCAAAGGTACATCTTTGAAATGGTGGTTTTGCTTGTGAAAATGTTTAAATAGAAATGACTGAAATATTCTCTGGGCAAATGCTTCTAGCCATGCAGTTGCATGCATGTTTGTACCTGACCATTTTTTAAAGCACTGCTGATACCTGGGTTATTTTATTTATTTTTTTTCATTATTTTATTTTGAACACTTGGAATACAGCCTTGTACAATCATGTACAACTTTCCCAGTTCCAGTAAACAAAGGATGCTGCACACTGGTGGTGGTTGAGGAGAGACCCCCCCCACATGATTGTAAAGTGCTTTGGGTGTATGGCAATACACAGTAAAGCGCCATTTAAATGTGTCATTCATTCATTCATTGATTCATTCAAGAAATTGCTGCATTCTAGAAGAACACAAAATATTCAAACAAAAACTAAAAAAAAAACACAACAACAAACAAAAATGTTCCTCCTGTTTTAACACATGGTAATCTTTTTAATATTATTAGTTTCAAAGCTGAATATGTCTTCTTTAAAAAAAAATAAAAAAATAAAATATATATATATATATATATATATATATATATATTAACAAAATCAGAGCTGCATTGTCCACCCAAGATACCTAGGTTATTTTAGTATCACTCATAGTTTTTATTAATAGTTTAAGTCCCCATCCCATGTCATATTTCCCATCCCATCCCATGTCATATTTCCACTGTCTTGTCAAAAAAAAAGAAGCAAAAATGCCAAAACGTACCAAAAAAGAGAGATACAGTGTGTTTAATGAAAGGTGTGGATTGTACTGAACACCACACACTCTTTTAGCCAACAGGGGAGTTGCATGTGTTTCAAAGCATGTTCATGAATCTGGGGTGAAGTTATTAAAATGAGAGTGTAATCCTAATGGAAAGGGACAAGTTTGTTTTGGTGATTTCAAATATCAACATTTCACAGAATTCTCTTACTGCACTTTTAAACCTGATGTTTTATTATTCAGGTACGGTAGCTGCTAAAACATGTCAAAAGTTGATCTAACTTTATAAACACAGAATGATCTTATTCAAACTATGACAGTTCGGCTGAAAGAGAAAACTGCCTGCAGAAAATGACAATTTATTTAATGCAGTTGTTCTTAACTGGCTTTTCGCCAATATCTCATAATGTAGTCTTTGTCGGATTTTCATTTACCTTGAATAGTTTTTATGTCACATAATGTGCTCATGTTGCCAGTGTTACTAACTTTTACCAAGTGACAGATGAATTTGCAAATAAGGTAGAGTTGGAACAACAAAATATCAGGGCTCTCAAGTTTTAGCAAAGGTTTGGAGTGAGATTTTATCTGCTATAGGGGAGGAGCCACAAAATATTTGCACAGCAGCCCCTCTGGCCCACCCAAGTTATTGCTAGCAGTTTAATTTTACTTATTGTTCATAAATGATCAGCACAAATATGAATTATATCAATTGGTAAATCTGATAAAAGAGACTTGAAATAAGTATATATTTCAAAAATACAAATGTATCAAAAATAAGCAGATAAATTTGGTGCCAAAAGAGCCAACTAAGCCAACTTAGTGTGCATGCATACTGTACACATATAGTAAGATTGAAGAGTCTGAAACTTGTAATAATTTAGTACGAATTTGGTAATATCTCGATCACAGGCAACTGATTTTGTCCAGGAATCGTAAAATTAAGTAATACACATAAATAAATAATGAATGGATTACCTACTGCATTTGTCATTATTGCTCTTTCAAATTCCACTCCGCTTGTGCGTGCGCGCACCCATGCTGCCTACTAACAAACGTGCTGGCAAGCTGGCACTTGGCGGGATCACGTAATTTACCCGGAAATCACAAATTCTCATTTCTGATTGGCTGGTAGTTCTGAACTCGGCAGAGAACTTAACATTGTATGCTTGCGCCGCGTCTATTAATTATATATACAAGTTATAATTATCTCTTACTTTTCAGTGTGAGAAATACAAGGAGTGGCGGGAGAGCGTGTGAACTGGCTGAAATGCGTGTGTCTCACGGTGAATGCGTGAGACTTGAGAGCCCTGAAATATACTGTATGCATTTTCTCCTCAAATTTAGAGAATAGTTCACCAAATAATAGAAATGTGTTTGATGAGTTTGTTTCTTCATCAGAACAGATTCTGAGAAATGTAGCTCACCAGTGGATCCTCTGCAGTGAGTGGGTGCCGTCAGAATGAGTCCAAACAGCTGATAAAACATCACAGTAATCCACACCACTCCAGTCCACAAATGAATGTCTTGTAAATTGAAAATCTGCCTGTTTGTGGGAAACATCAAGACATTTTTAGCCTCAAACCATGCTTTCAGCTAAAATATGAGTCTGTCCTATAATGTTGCTGAATGCATGTCTGATTCAGGAAATAAATATGAGAGATCAAGCACAGTTTATAAGCAAACACTTGAATTAGTGAATTTTGATGTGAGAGAACAGCAGAAGATTGATTTCTCTTAATTTAACGAACTATGCATTATTATGGACTCGTATTTTGTCCAGAAGAAGTTGAAGCCTTAATAATGGAATTGTTTTATGCTTGACGTTTATTGATGTAGTGGTGTTGTATTATTGTGATGTTGTTTGGACTCTCATTCTGGCGGCACCCATTCACTGCAAAGGATCCATTGGTGATCAAATGATGCAATGCTTTCTCCAATTTCTCCAAATCTGCTGTGAAGAGCTAATATCTACATCTTATGTTCATTTTTGGGTGAACCATACTTTCAAATGTTGATAAGATTGTTTATTTTGCTATCCTAAATATCAGAACAGACCTGCAACCCACCAGTTAAAAATGCTGGTTTGATGCACATTATTGTACCCCTTATGGCAAAGCATCCTTGCATCGTGCCACAAACTGTCTTCTGAGTCGTAAAATAGAGCTTGTGTTTTTAGAAGCATTTGTGTTTGCATGCTTGTGTGAGTGTGTTTCTGGCCTTAATTACATTGTCTTCGCCCTGAGCCATTAAACAGAGTCTGGGGGTCTAGAAAGCACATCAGTGGCTCTTAGCTGCAAAATTAGAGGACCTTTGGTGCAATAAGCTGCTGGCTTCTGTTAAAAAACTCAAATTGAGTCTGTAAAAGAAAGTGCTAAAGAAAGAAAAGAGAAAGCAAATGTTTGACAGTGTTTGTTTTGAGGACTGAAATCATTTGAGAGGTGCGTGTTTGAGCATTAATCGTTTAGAAATTGCATGTAATGGGTCAATGAAGGGATTCTATTTTGATTTCTAGAGGTTTCTTTGTGAATAAATAATGATTGCATTAGTCGTCGCAAAGGAACTGAGTTTCTACAGGCACCTTGGTTGTCAGAGTTTCCTCTAATTGCCGTTATTGTGAGGTAAATGGTCAGTAATTGCACTGATGTCTGTGGCAGTTAGTTCAAGTGAGAAAATCGTGGCTATTTTTTGTTGAACTATAGGGAATGCTTCAGTGTGAACTTTTTCTTGTGTCAGTTGCTATTATTATGCATCGAGACACTGAATAATCAGGCTGTCAGCAGTACAGTTTTCACTTGCCAGTGTGAAGTCCATTTGATTGTCCTATACTTCTAGGCCGATGTATTTGCGTGAAATCACCCTTACATTAGTTGGATGCAAGGCACGCACAATAGACAATGGTTGAAGGAAGAGAGTTTTGTTTTGAATGGTCACCAAGAATGCATTTAAAGTAGAAGTGCATTTACAGTTATTTCAACATCTGTTATGAATGTATGCTGCCAGTAAACACGTGAACCCTTCTCTGTTTACATAGAGGAAAATCCAAACAAAGGAATTATGTCAGTAACACAGCAAAAGTTCATCCGCCTAGAACAGTCTCACCGCTTAAAGGATTATTACAACTTTGCAGCCCCCCCCAAAAAAAACAGCTTTTTGAATGGTAGAATTAATATAAGTGCTTCAACTAAAAGCTGCAGTGTGCTTTTGAACCTTGAAAAATGCCCTGTTGACTTGCATTGAATGTTCATGTATAATAAATATGATTTTGGGGGGTTGGTTTTACAAACTGAGGGATGAGTTCAAATGATTTAAGAGACAGCGTGCTGTTGAAAAAACTGAACTTTTATTGAACCTGGAGCAATTCAAGGAAATGGGCTAAAAGCACACTAGATGGCATGTGAAAGCATTCGCTCAAATATTCTAGAAATTTGTGTGTCAGATTTGTTAAACCTATGGTAAATCTGTCTCTTTTTGCTTCCTTCTACAGGAAAGAGATTTATAAGCTTAAGCACTGAGTCACGCTAGAGCAAGACCTTCAAAACAAGGTCTATCTAGGGGACAGAATGTCATAGTCCAAATCTTTGAATTCAAAAGTGCTTAGTAACAATATGTTTTCATTATGTATATAGTTATATATTGGCATTTTCTTGCAATATGTTAATGGACAAGAAACTTAACACTTAAAAGATTAGTTCACCCCAAAATAACATTCTGTCATTAAAGTGTCATTAAAAACCCCAGTACAGTTTTTCTGAGAATTTGACGGAGAGTTTTGTGTTGCACATCATAGAAGACAATGCTACCATCGGATCATTCTGGAGAAAACTTGTGAATAAAATCTTTATTGTGGTGATGTCAACATTTGTGACGTGGCAATGGACTACAGTACACCGATGATGCGTCTGTGTCTATTTAATTATTCATGAGACTGTGTGTTCTTATCAAATGAGAAGATGTTTCGCTTAATTATATAAAACAGCATGTGTTGATTTGCTCAGAGCTGCTAAGAAACGGTTCTGGATTTGCTATGACAGACGCTCGTGCCTCAGTGAGATCGCATACATCAAGTGAGAGAAGTGTTCATGGATCGGAGGAAAATTTTTGTTTTTGCTTTTTAATAAGAGTTCGGCAATGGCACATACGCAATTAATTCACTTAGTGAGTGCCAATGCAACGCACTAAAAACATGTGGTTCATAAGATTTGAATTTGTTCATTAATTTGACTACATTGGCTGCCATTTGTGAACTATTGAATGTGCAAGTCATCCGGTTTCAACCCCTTCTGGCTTGTTTCAGTGATACAGAACAGTCCATTATGCTGCTTGATGCTGCAAATGAGTATTTATTGTCACAATTGTTTTTTATTTATGATCATAAAAACATAACGCACTGGTTTATAAATAGCCTTACCTTTTACTGCCCTTTTACTGCCCTCTTTTAGTTATTTACAGATAGGCTAATGAATCAGAAGCGCATTCACATATCTGTATTTGTTGAAAAATGATTCTAGTCTATGTGTTTTTTCCTCTGTTTTATTATCCTCTGAGCTAAAATCGTAAATCCAGTAACTTGGAAGTTTAAGGAATCATTTAGGTTTGTATTTATTGTCCATAACCTTAACCTTGAGTAGTTTGTAAACACCACTAATAATAATGTATATCTAGGGGGCATTTTTCATGACAAAACAATGTCAGGATATTTACAGTCATGCTTTGTGACTTAATTATATTTTATAAGATTATTTATTGCAGTGGATTTAGTCAAGGTCTTATTAACCATGAAACAGTTAAACTTCATAAGCTTATGGTTTAATAAAAATATGTGAAAAGCCACGTTTTTGATAAACATGCTGAGCAATTCCTTTATCAAATGTTTGTCTGGGAAGCAGAAGTCTTGGCTCAAAGCTTCTAATTAACTGCGGTGTCTATTTAATCAAGAAAATTGCAACTCTAGGCTATAACCAGTGATTCATAAATGCACTTTCAGCAAGGGGCAAGAGGAGTCAACTCAAACTTTATGTGAACTGTATTCGGGTCATTTGAGGGAGACCTGTGGCGACGGCATGATGGATTGATTTGTTGTTGTAGAAAAAGACAGACAAGAGATCAGCTTCCTGAGGACAGTTTTATTGCTCAGAGGTTGCATTTTCATCTCTGCAAACTTATTAGTGCTCATATATGTTTCATCAAAGTATCCGCTGTGTTTCTTCTAGCTTATAATTTAACTAGTTCAAACTTGGCATTCAGTACTATGAATATTGTTTGCTCTTCTGAAAACATAGCTTGCGATGTTCCTCATTTGTATGTCACTTTGGATAAAAGCATCTGCTAAATGAATAAATTTTACGTTTTAGATGGTTCTCATTCAACTGTTGATTACAGTCAGAGTACAGAGCTATAAACCGAATGTGCAGCACAGATCATTTTTTCTTGGGAGAATTCAATGGGAAAATACTTAATATTGCTATCTCTGACTTTGAAAATGCAGATTTTGATATTTTGGCCATTCCAAGCAAGATGTGAGATACCAGCTGAAATCTGAGGAGGTATATGAGATTGTTTTGTTCTTCTCAACAGAAACATCTAAGAAGCAGAACACCTAATCAGAAGTCCTTGATTTCTTTTTAATTTTAATTAATAACTATAGGGGAAAATTGGATATTAAACATATTATTGCTTCAAAACAGGAATTTAAAAAAAAAGTTTTAATTTTGATTTCCTCAGCAAATTTTCTTGCATACGGCCCACAGTAGGACATGTCCACAAATATAGGCATTCACCCATAAATACAAACATACACATATACTTCGTGCACGTAACAGAAATAAGGGCTTTAGTGAGGTGCGTGGACACAGATCAGGGGCAGACAGGAGCCATTACTGTGATTAAAAGGTTGGATTTGGATCGTGCCGAGAGGTGCTGAACAGTCCTGTTATGGAGTCATGATGAACTAGTGCAGAATATTAAATAGCTCTGTCTGAGCCAGCGTCCTGTCCAGCTGGAGAATCATCCCTCCCAAAACTGGGGTGCAGTGAAATCTACTACAATTTACACTATTAATTCTGAGAATCAGGATAGAATCTGACTTTTGTCATTATTTACTCATCCTCATATCTTTCCAAACCTGTGTTAATTCCCCTCATGTACTATATTCAAAGACAGAAAGGCAAGAAGGTCGTACAATAGGTTTGATATAGAGTTTAATAAGGACCATAGGGTCAAGTCCCTACATTAATAGACTGTTGAATTATCCCTAGCAGTAATATTGATCAAACAATTAAATATATATATATGTAACCACTGTTGTTGTAAAATTGACCACATCTTGATATTACGCTAGACAGGGCTTTATTTATCTCTTATCTTTACCGCCCCTTTCTGTTAGTATAAAATATTACCACCCCAGCAAACAAAACTATTTCAGAATAAGTGTAAAAGTCTATCACAAAAGCTAAGCCCAGAAGCTGTGACTAGAGTGCACAGATGAATCAGAAATTCAGAGTGGGTTTGTGAATCATTTGATTTAAACCAGAACTTTGGAGCGTGTTTCATTTGATTCATCTGACTAAACTTTCTCTGCATGGATAGAAGAGTGACAAAAACATCACCTCAATTCAGTGTCTGACTTATAATTATGTCCATAAGCTTTTTGTGAAATTGGGATTAACTAATTTTAAGGGATTAACTCATCTGTTGCTGCTTGCCCTCTTCATATTTAAGAAGAAACTAGTTTTCAAAGTCAGACATTACTGCTTTTGCAAATTATTGAATGGCTATGATTTTGCTCATGAAAGTCTTTACTTGAAAAGTGCAAATTCAAAGTATATGATTATTCTTAACAAAGTTAAGTTAAATAAATATATTTTTCCATAAAACTAAAAATATTTAAATTAAATAAGCTGTAATTGTTTTAATTTTTGTGTTTGGTGCAAATAAAAAAAAACAACAAATGTCTTTTTAAGACTCTCAGAAACACCTAAAAAGAGGAGCATTTTGCTAAATATTTGAGTAACGCTTTAGAATAGGGAACACTTATTCACTATTTATTATGACTTTTCTCTCAATAAATTTCTAATTTGTTGATTATTAATAGATAGTAAGGTAGTTGTTAAGTTTAAGTATTGGGTAGGATTAGGGAGGTAGAATAATGTACTTAAATTGTACTAATAAATGGATAATATTCTAGTAATATGCATGTTAATAAGCAACTCCGAAACCCTAAAATAAAGTGTTACCAGTATGCGTATTATATATTTATTTTATTATATATTTATTTTTTTGATATTTATTATTAATTATTTATTTATAGATGTCTTAATTATTTAAATTATTTTATTTTAAATTGTATTTTTATTAAAGTAATTGGAGCACTGTTTTATTAAATCAACCATAAATAAAGAAATATATAATGCAACAATAACAGTATTATTTATATTATTAACTTTCTATTCATTTATTTTACTGAGATTTCTTACTGAAGACTAGATTAATTTGCTGAAAATTTAACACTGTCATTATAGGAATAAATTATCATTTTAAATATACGAAAATAGAAAAAAAATATTGGAAATATTTCCAAATGAATCAATATTAAATCAATTCGAAAAGTGAAATCTGTGTCATTACCTGGTCCTATAGTACCATGGCACCGTCACAGTAATTATATAAAGGTCTGTTATCTAACACACCTGATTCATTTCATCAGTTGATTAGTGGAGTGCTCCATGACCTGAATTGGGTGTGTCAGATTTTTTAGACATAGAAATGTGCAGGATTGTGAAACCTGGGTTAAATTCTCATTGGCGACGGCTGCCACACATAATCAGCATTAAATGAATTCTTTGCCTCCCCCTCCTGATCTCTGTATCTCTCCTCCTGTGCTTAACTTAATTTGACTAAAACCTCTCTTATCCTCATGGAAAATCTGTCAAATGGTTGGTTGATTCATCCATCTACCTGTAGTAAGGACGCCCCTGCTGCTCACCCACATGCCGAGACCTCGCTTTCCTTTTGCACATTAGCTGACGAGACACCATCGCTGCTCCACTTCTCCTGCTATAAAAAGCCGGAGTCGACCCAGGTTTATCAGTCACTGGGTGAACCGTATTTGAAGCGACAAATCATGAGGAAACCAACGGCAGCCATCTGCATTTGTTCCAGACAAATGATGTAATAGCGCACATAATTCACTACCACATTTTGTTGTCAAAGCTTAAGTGGTCTATTAATGCATAAAGCAGCATGCTAACACTCTTTCGAGACAACGGTGCAACTTTATGATCAAGTATTTGTAACATTTTGTTGGTGATTTGATATGTTTTTCAAATGTAGGCTAGAAATTTAATTCACAAAAAATCTAAATCTTGTTGGATCTTGTTTTTTGTGTAAAGCATCTTTACACCAAGATAAATGTATCATGATTTCCACAAAAATATTAAGCAGCATTGATAAATTACAATATTTATGTATTTTTAAAGCATCATGTTAGAATGAATTCTAAAGGATCATGTGACAATGAAGACTAGTGTAATGATGCTGAAAATTCAGCTTGGCATCACAAGAATAAATTTCAATTTAAAATACATTACCGTTCAAAAGTTTTTGAACAGTAAGATATTTAATCTTGCGTGCTGTCCGGGGAGCGAGCCGGGAGTTTGGCGGACCCCGAACCCTGCTGATAGTAACCCTAGCGAGGGCAGAGCTCGGAGAACATGCGCAACTAGATACAGAGAAGAGTGAGACAATGGTATTTATGCTGAGGCGGATAAATGAAATTAGGAATAATAAAAGTCTAGTGGGCAATAATACTAATGAGTGCCAATGGGTACCGGCTGTGCTGACACTCAGCGTGCTCTTCCCGAAAATATGTTAAAACATCCCTTAATTTTTGAAAATAGAATTGACCTAAAATAGAATATGGTTAAAGTTTTATAAGATATAAATAAAATTTGTATAATCTTCTTTTTTAAAAATATTTTTATTTGACACTTCTACTGGAAAACAAACAATAATTAATAAGTCAAATAATAATTAATAAAATGTATTTATTTATTTATTTTCTAGTTGCTAGTTAACAGTTTACCTGAGATGTTAGCAAGATGGTTGCCTATCTGGCTTTAAAAATGCACTCTTCTGTTTTTTTCCAGATTCCTCAGATCAGCTACGCCTCTACAGCACCAGAGCTGAGCGACAATAACCGCTACGACTTCTTCTCTCGAGTGGTACCTCCAGATTCATACCAGGCCCAAGCTATGGTGGACATTGTGAAGGCGCTGGGCTGGAACTATGTGTCCACATTAGCATCAGAGGGGAACTACGGTGAAAGTGGAGTAGATGCCTTCATTCAGATCTCTCGAGAGGCAGGTACAGTATCCGTACAGTCACCAGGTTTTGGGTTCTGTTCGCTGCTAGTCTATTGATGTAAAACACACTGAAGCATATACTGTAGAATGATCCAGATTGGGGCTTTCCATTAATATGCTATATTTCAAAAAGTTCCAAAGAGGAGCATGACAGAGACAGCTGCATGCATTTGTACCCATCTGCTGCCAGAAATTCATGGCAGTCATTAATATAAATAGAAAGTGAGTCACATTTTAGGAGAGAAATTTTCAGCATTGGTGTCCATCTCTCTCTCTCTCTGACAAAGGAGGTCTGTGCATCGCTCAGTCCATGAAGATCCCACGAGAGCCCAAACCAGGAGAGTTTGACAAGATCATTAAGAGACTAATGGAGACCCCCAATGCTCGAGGAGTCATCATCTTCGCCCATGAGGACGACATAAAGTAAGTGAAGGATATGCTTAATGTATGTTTGATTATGCTTAATGAAATTAAATTCTGTCAGCTGCATCCGCTGCATGCTGTTGATAGACAAACATACATTTTATTTTAGACCATGAATGCGTATTAAGAAAATTGTTAATTTTTATTTTATTTTATTTAAAAAAATGTGTGTAAACCTGACAGATAAAAGAGTATCTGCTTTTATTTTTGCATGTTTTACATTGGATGGAACTGTTAAAATAAGCTAAGATTATTACACTTTCACTGGCGTCTGAAAGCATCATCAGATTACCCCAAAACACATTACAAATGCACATTCATCCCTCTCAGAAGGACGATTTTACAAATATGTACTTGCTGAAGAATTCATGTAAATTCAAGTGCTTTGCTTTCACTGTTGCATTCAGCTAACAGAGTACTATAATTACATGATTGCACACGCATTTATTTATTTATTTTTTTTACAACTGAGGAACCTCAACTTGAAGCAACGTTAACAAACCCATTACTTCTTTAATGTACATTTTCGCTGTTTGACAAGATGTTGGAGGAAAGGCGTTAACAAATGAGAGAAACCGATTATGTCAGCTGAAAAAAGTTGTTTTAGAAGCAAATTTTGATAAAAGATTAAGACAACAATGTTTTTTTCCTCCCTGGAATTGCATGCATGATTTGCTTACCCTAAGGAGTTTTTAAAGTAAAATTTTACTTTAATGTTTGCTTATGTTGTGTTTAACCCAAAATATTCATTTATCAGTGCTTACAAGCAACATTGCATTTTTATATTTAGAATCTTTGTCTATAACAGATGCATAATGGGAGTGTAACAGTGGCTCTTTTTCATATTTTTTTTAATGGTTCTGTCTGGAACAAACTGTTCGTTCCATCTGTCGTGGTGCAGCAGACTAATGTTGTAACAGATTTGATAATGGTTGACTGGTAACAAGGGCACATGTGGATTATTCGATATGATTGAACTAACTTTTAGTATTTGTGAAATTTAGGGGAGATTTGTAAAAACCAAATACTAAATGCCAAGTATGTGCAATTAGAGCAAAGACCCTTTGATGCAGTGATAAGACAATATGGGATACTTCACTTTTGATATGCAATGCATCACACATGCGCCTGCATGTAAATGGAGTTGGCTCCAGACCAGCAAACATGAAGAGGGGACAATGGTCGCAGTGTTAGGCCTAAAACATACTCTATGCAATTACATGATCACAGACGTTTATGATTAGCAAACGCATTGCAAATGCATGGTCTTGATACATAAACAGAAGGTGAATACAGTGTTCTTCAATTTTGTGTGCTTTTTGAATGTGACATTCTCTTCTGTGAGATTGTTATGACAGAAGTTGTTAATATTGTTTATTAATATTGTTAATTAATTAATATTGTTTTAAAGTCACATGATACTCTTCAAGTAATTGTGTGAAAATTACACTTTATTAATGAAAACTCTGTAAATTTGTGTGAAAAAAGGTGTCACAGTTTTACTGCCTCTAGTGTTTTAATTTCTTCTAAACTGCAGTGATATGTACTTATTGGTACATTCTTCATGTGTCACTAAAAAGTGCATGAAGGTACATTTATGCCATGAGACCAGGCAGAATAAGAAAGTTTATGGTCATGCCAACTTTATTGCCACATGTGGCAACACTCAGAATACAATCTGTATTTGTGTTATGAACTGCATTCAAACATATTTCTGAATGTAAAATTTGCATTTCAGAGAAGTTTTTATTAACAATCAAATATGTTTCAGGTCTTCATTTATATTTGAATATGTTTCAGGTCTTAAAAATCAAGTCTGTAAAACCATGTCATAATAGAACCTTTTTGAACCTTTTTGATTTTATGTGTTTTTATGTTTTTAAAAGAATGTTCTTTGGTTCCAAAGAATATAATCTATTTATTGGTGATTTAAAGAATGCAACCTCAATACACTGATCTGAAGAACCTGTTACATCACTTGCTCACCAGTGGATCCTCTGCAGTGAATGGGTGCCATCAGAATGAGAGTCCAAACAGCTCATAAAAACATCACAATAATCCACACCACTTCAATCAATCAATTGGCATCTTCTGAAGTGAAAAGCTAGATCTCTTGAATAAGCGAACCCACCACTGAGTAGTAATTTATAATTCATAATAACACTTCCTCCATTTGAAAAAGTCCATCTCTTGTTACCCTTTAAGTCTAATCACTTCAACGTTACATATGGGAACTCGCCAGAGAGACCTCGCGTCCTTCCCGCACTGCGACGAGGCGCCTGGGGGACTTTTAGGTGAGCATTCAGAATGTTCCGTCCGGGGTAACAGCCATGTGGACTTCTGATGCACCACGTAATCCCTTGGTCCTCCTGGAAGAGACCACTCCCCCCGTAACAGGGCTGAGTGTGTCCTTCGGGGCACCCCGAGAGGAGGAGATGTCTTCGGCAGCATCAGAGGGTGAGTCTGATGGTGAGGTTGAAACCGCTTCGGGAGCTGAACTGTCGGCTCTGCTCCTCCGCGCCGCGGTAGGAATCGGTCTGGAGGTGCAGGCTTCAGCCGACCCTTCGCGGCTGGATGATTGGTTTCTGAGATTTAGAGATGCGACTCCGCCACGCTCTCTCCCAGTGCAATTCTTCCCGGAGCTACACATAGAGCTTACCAGATCGTGGTGAGCCCCTTACTCGTCATGCCTGCGCCCAGGCTCTTTGCCCCTCTCCACTCTTGATGGCGGTGCGGCCAGGGGGTATGGGGCCATTCCTTAGGTGGAGCGCGCAGTTGCTGTGCCCTTATGCCTTAGGAGAGGATCTCTTTTTCTCGGTATGGAGCTGGACTCGATCGCTCTGCCCGCCTCGTCAGCGAGTGCACAGGCCACGCTGAACTGCCTAGATATGTCAGGCACAAGACAGCGGCCCCTTTCAAAAGAGGAGCACCTGGGGTATATGACAGCACGGCCGCATGCAAACATGCCGCTGGGCTGATTCATATGACACCGCTCAGTGCTGGTGACATGATCGGGTCCTTAGATGGGCAGCACCATGGCACACTCCTTTTAGCATAGTTTAGAGCTGCAGGCTGGGCGACACCGTCACCTTCGCTAGGTTTTACAGAAAAAGACCTCTGCGTAGAGGTTGTGCGTAGTCTGCGTAGTCGGACCTAGAGCGGAGTAGCTCCGGCTGTGCTTCCTCTGGTCTCCTTTGCCAGAGGTGTGGCTATAAAACATATCCACAGTCTACCAGAAGGCTGTGTTTCCCTTCGATTATATCTATAATATTATCGATATATTGTATTGTTTAGTTCACATGTAAAAATTTGTGTTATTCATGCGCTCCGCCCTCAACCACTTGCTTCAGCACCACTGAAAGCAACTCTGTCGCCCCCCTTCTTGAACCTCAGAGGGTTGGGAAGGTGGCGTGCAGATCTTCTGCTGACGAACTGGAAAAGCTAAAACAGTCTCGCCAGTTGGCGTCGGATCTCCACGTAACACGGCCTCAGAGTCTGAAAGGGTAACATCTAGGTTACGAACATAACCCACGTTCCCTGAACTGCTCATAGGCAATTGGTCTATGCTTGATCTGTGGACATTTATTATTTATTTATTTATTTTCTTAATCTAGAATGCAATATTATAAACAGAGAACTCATGAAGCTTAAAAAAGTTGGATTTATTTCTTACAAGCACACAGCTTTTCACCTCACAAGACATTAACTGCTGGACTGGAGTGGTGTGGATTGTCATAGGACAGGATCTATTGCTGACCAACTAATTTAATAATCCAAATCTGTTTCATTGAAGAAACTCGCTATATCTTGGATGGCTTTAGGGCGAGTAATTTTTTATTTCATTTCATTTTTCATTTTCATTTTCAAGTGAACTATTGTATTCCTTTAATGCTCCAGAACATTACTAAAGAACTATTTTACATTTAACATCTATAACACCAATGTAAGGTTCATGTACAGTTGTTCTGTTGTCCCACTAGCTTTTCAATTACCGGTCACTGAAATAACAAAGGAAGACAGAATATTTTACATCTGAAGCATGTGATGTATCACATCTGTGATTTCAAATTAGCCCTTAAGACAACCGAGGAAAGTGCTAAAGCTGCCCAGGGAATATTAACTTAGAAGGTGCTATACTGTCAAATTCAAAATATGCTTAGATGACCTTTTCATACATGATTAGAGCCAAATCCAGGACACTGTATTTCTCATTGCATTATGTCATTTAGATTTTTTCCATGTTTGACTTTACAAATTCAGAAGTATAACAAACTCTCCCAGACAATGCTTTGCTATCGCGGCTGATGCTCATGAGTGATGGTTTGCCACTCTGGGTTTGGGTGTCACTGTCTCTAATCCATATGGTTCGTTGCTGATGCTTTTTGATGGGCTTATGTGGTGGAGAGGAAGTTTCCCCTCATTAAAACACTCCTGTGAACACAAGCTGTCTTGAATTGTCAATCACGTCTTCAGTGCTGCAAGCAAATGCTTAATAAATGGCTTAATTCATAATAACTTGGTTAAATGCAACTCAATTTTATATTTGAATTTCAAGAAGGTACTATTTCAACACTTTTATACAATTATATGTTACATTAACATTTGTGTATGCATGCAGTTGTGCTTTAAAAAATACAATACAGGAGGACTTCCACAGCTTGGTTATATTTATGGAAAAGTTTGTACATATAGTACATGTTTTTTTAAAAGCAACTTATTCAAATAGATGTAATTTAGTAATACATTTGTATTTATTACTTATAATTTTTTGATGGGACATGTAAACATAATTTAAACAAGACAGACTCAAAACTACTAAAGTTAATGACTGTATGAACAGGATTACAATGGGTTGTTAACATTGTTAACTTGTCCTGCTTTTTACTTTAACTTTTACTTTTGTTACAGTATTTAAGTGAACTCCATTTATTCTATTTTAATTTGAAAACTGTTAACATTCTCCATTTGTAACAGCCAAATATGATGTTAATCTAATGTCTGAGGGCCTTTTTTATACACGAAACTAAATTACAGGTGTTGTCAGTGGTTTGTGTGACACCCGTATTATTGCTCTCTTCACTCTTTGTTATAAATTGATCTAAAGTGCTACAGTACATGATTGTAAAGACATGAGTGGCAATTACTGAACGGATCAAATTACTGTTCAACATACTAAAATGCTGCATAATTGCAAGAGATACAGTGTATGTCCTGTGATATTATTTAGAATGAATGTGCTTCAGTTTAATAGTTTAGTTTTGCTGATTCTTGTCCAGGCAGGTCCTGGAGGCTGCTAAGAAGGCCAATTTGACCGGTCAATTCAAGTTTGTGGGATCGGACAGCTGGGGTGCCAAGAGCTCCCCGATCCTGGACCAGGAGGAAGTGGCTGAGGGTGCTGTCACCATTCTGCCCAAAAGAGCATCAATCGAAGGTTTGAAATATACATGAGTGACCCTGGACCACAAAACCAGTCATATATACAATCTGAAAGCTGAATAAATGAGCTTTTCATTGCTGCATAGGATAATATTTGACCGAGATACAACTACATAAAAATTCTGGAATTTGAGGGTGCAAAAAAAATCGAAATATTGAGAAAATCACCTTTAAAGTTGTCCAATTGGAGTCTTGTAAATTCTGTATCAAAAATTTAGTTTTTAATATATTTATGGTAGGAAATGTATAAAATATCTTCATGAAACATGATCTTTACTTAATATCCTGATTTTTGTCATAAAAGAAAAATCTAACATTTTGACCCATACAATGTATTTTGGCTATTGCTACAAATATACCGCAGCGACTTGAGACTGGTTTTGTGCTCCAAGGTCACATATGCATCCTTTAAGTCAGCATGAAATAAATGCATGTCAGTGATAGCATTGTGATTGATTAATTGATTGATTGACTTTTAAAATCAATAGAAACTTTCCATTACACAAAGTGTTCTTTATAGTTAAACAAAGGTGCTTCATATTTTTAAAATGCTCTTTACACTAAGAAAACAATTGTTCTTTTAATAACCATTCACTCAAAGGTTCTTTTGTAGAACCAAAAATGGAATCTGCCACCCTCACTTTTCACAATCCAATCATCAGTCGACAAATAAATCCCATACATACATTTCATACTCTATGGCTGTTTTAATTGGAAATTAGTGATTTTTTTAATCAATTCCACTATAAGGAAAAAATTGGCTTTTTTTTTTTGCTTTTTAATCAGGTTTTGACCAGTACTTCACCACTCGATCCCTGGAGAATAACCGTAGGAATATCTGGTTTGCTGAATTCTGGGAGGACGACTTCAGGTGCAAACTGACACGTCCAGGTATCAAGATCGACCCAGAAAAGAAGAAATGCACAGGTGAGAGCTCCCGATAGCTGTTGGCGAGTTAACTGATGTTTGGAGCAATGACAGCTGACCTTAAAAGCTCTTAAAAGTCCTCTGTCCCACTTATCTTTCTCCTTTTCTAACTCTTTTCATTCATCACTTTACTGTCTCACTAATTTTTCCCTCTCTTTTTTTCAGGAGAAGAACGAATCAGTCGTGATTCTCATTATGAGCAAGAGGGCAAGGTTCAGTTTGTAATTGATGCAGTTTACGCTATGGCTCATGCTTTGCACAACATGCACCAGGATTTGTGCCCGGGAGCCACGGGCGTTTGTGATAAGATGGACCCAGTTGAGGGACGTTTGCTGCTTAGCTACATCCACTCCGTCAACTTCAATGGTGAGTCGACATCACCCTAAATCAGAATCACTGGAGATGAGACCTGACTGGCATCAGAAAAGCCATTAGGCTGGATGCCAAAAGATGTTCAAAGGTCCAAACTAAACCCCATAAAGAGTTTTGCCTCACAGGCTCATTTGGATTGAACACAAATGTCATGCATATTGACATGAATCTGCCCTTGGATATTTGAATTTTAATCTTCTAATTAAAATTCTGTTATCATGTTCTTGTCGCTATGTCGTTCCAAACCCATATGACTTTAGTTATTATGGAGAAAGTTCCCAAGTTTTTTATATTTTTATGCCTTATTTGTAAGTATTTTGGAAAGTAATACCGTAAATATGGAAATTGTGAGCTCTTTTCTATGTAAGTGTACAGTAGGTTTGTTTTTTATTTACAAGCTGTACTAGAAGTTTAAATAATTTGTGTTTGTAAACATTCAAATATTTGATCATAAACAAACAATCATTTCACGAGTTCGCGCTTCCTTATGATAAACAATTAAAGTGTGTTTGGTGTGCTGTCCAGGGGGCGAGCGGGGAGGTCAGCGAACACAGAACCGTAGTTGTTTGAACCCTAGCGAGGGCTGAGCTCGGCATCCGGCTCGAACTCTGCTTGCCCCGCGATAGGAAGACGTGGAACGAGGCGAAGAAAGGGGTGGAGGAGGTATGCGTAACGAGATAAGGAAGGGAAGGTAGCGAGCTTATTTAAGGGATAAGCTTAAGATCTTGATTGAACGAGATGGGATTGGATTGATTAGTAAATGCAATTGCAGCCGTAGCTAATCATTAAATTGTTTATAGATATATATATATATATATATATATATATATATAAACAATTTAATTAATAAACATTTAGTTTACAAGTCACACGTGTGTGTATTTTGAAGAAATACTTTTACAATAAATTTTTCCACCACTTAAATTTATGTCTGTGCATAGATAAAGTTGCATAGTCCCTAAAGTTGCATAGACTAAAGTTTGCTGGCGCCATGTTCTAAAGAGTTTTTTTTTTTTTTTTTGTGAAAGTGAAACTACTTTGTTTTTTGCTTCCTAACGAGGACACAACTGGTGGTTAAGTTGTTAAGTTGTATTTACAACACTGTTCCAGAAGAGTTTAACCCTAATATTAGAGAACTGATTCCTGAACCTGGAGAGCAGTCTATGCTGGCTGTCCATAGAGGCTATAAATTGGGGCAATTCCACCTCTGCAAGGACAGTCTGGCGCTTCTGACTCACAACCTTTAAGTAAGTTGCGTAACACACTGGATAGCTGGCCAATCAGAGCACACCTCACTTTTTTTGTAGCAGTGAGCTTTGTATAAATCGACTCATTTCAGGAGGCAGGGCTTAGAAGAGAAATAATAATGGAAAGTATGTGGAAGATAAGGTGTTTTTTGAGCCTTGTACATTGCATTACACCAAATACACAAAATAATGTTATTTTTAGCAACATCATATGAACCCTTTAAAATGTGGGAAAATAGTGATGTCAGATATGTAGCAAATGTCTTTTTACGTGGTGTTTATATACAGTTAGTGCTTCACAGTACCATTGTGGCCTTGTAGTTCAATGTGGTATGATAAAAAAAAAGAAAAGAAAATGGCAAAGTTCTGGCAAATAAATCTAACTTTTCTCTGGCGTTGTGTAGCTGTCCTTGAAGGAATTCCCATTAAATCACTTCCTCAAGAGTGACTGTCATCTTGCAAACATTTGGTGAAAGCTCGCCTGGAGGGAATTGGCTGAACAAGCAGAATGCATTATTGCGAAGAAGAAAATCGCATGGAAAATAAGTCCTTTTTCACCCCAGAATTTCAAATGAAGCTGTCTTCTTCTTATACAGCAAAGAACAAACAAGAAAAACTTAAATGCTTATCCATACAGGGCTAACAGAAGCAGGTTATCTGTGGTTCAGTAATGTGCTCTAGCTGAGTTCTAATGACTGAACTAAATACACATACTCAAAGCACTTCCAATCACAGGGAAACAGACGAATGTTTGCCTGTAGTGCATTTGTTTCCCATTTAAATCTAATCATGGACTAAAACCAGAAAAAAACAGGAAAAACTGAAAAAAACAGTGCCTGTAATGACATGCAGCAGGATAAAGTATGCATGAATGGAGCATCTATATGACAGATGGGTGTAGAGCGAAGTGAAGATGTTCAGAGTCTCAGTGGAGAAGAAGGAGTAACAGGAAGAGGTGGTGATCATTGTAGCTGGAACCTGACATCTCTTTATGATATATCTGGCTGTGATCGAGCTCATCTGAGGAGCTGATGTTCTCACACTGTAAAAAATTACACGTTGAAAACTTAAAATATCAAGGCAATTTGCTGGGGGGGTTCAACCCAAGTCACTAAGTAAAGTCACGTGATTCATTTTTCTTCAACTAACACACTTTATTACCTTGAAGGTTAATGTAATTAATGACAAACATTAATGGAATAGTAAGCCTATTCAGTAGACAACATTGTCTTTGCAAGAAAACTTACAAGATCCAGAAATTAGACAAAAGTGTTTGAACACAGTCTAGGCCTCAAAATAGACACACTAATCTCAAGAACAGTGGCAATCAACAAATGGTCAAAATAAGAGCTTTTTACATCAAAGTACAACAAATAACTAACAATAATTTTAAAACAACAAAAAAAGTTTGAATGAAATTAGCAAACAGCAAAACACTTATAACTGCATCATTTATTAATGGGCCAATGCATGCTGGAAACTCACAAAGCCGTAATGTTTCAACAGCATGACATTCTTTGTTCAGACAAGTGTGTTTGACTAATTTGGGGGATTTTTTTTTTGGTTTGAAAAGGTTTTTTATAGTTTAAAGAAAATATTTTTTTTAGTATTTGAGACTCAAAGGTTTCATTAAGTGGAAAATGTGCAGTCCAGTTTGTGCAGCTATAATTTACTCTTCAAAGACAATAAATCAGAATGGTTTTGTGGTTTTTGGTAGGCGAAGTAACTATTAAAAATAGGTCAAACTGAGTTTGTAATTTTTCAAATTTGTGTTTGGTAAATAATGGCATTAATGATGTTTCTTGTTGTAAGATAGCACTATGATTCCTGTTTCCTCTGTATAGGTAGTGCCGGCACTGCTGTTCTGTTTAATGAAAACGGGGATGCTCCTGGACGTTATGACATCTTTCAGTACCAGATGACCAACACCACCAATCCAGGATACAGAGTCATCGGCCAGTGGACCAATAACCTGCGAATCAATGTAAACTGACTTCGATTGACTTCAGTAATAAGTGTTTTAATAAATTGCTTTGTTTAGTCTAGTTAGAGCTATTAATTTGGTTGCCTGGCTAAATACTCTACAATGTTTTTGTTAAAGAGACTAATACTTTTATTTAGTGAGGATGCATTAAAATAATTTCTGAAGGATCCTGTGAGACTGGAATAATGATGCAATCACATAACTAAAAAATATATTTTTAAATATATTCAAATACAGTAGAAAAAATAGTATATATTTCACAATATTACTTTTTATTTTTTACAATTTTACTGCATTTTTTTATCCAATAAATGCATCCTTGGAAAGCATAAGAGACTTCTTTAAAAATATAACTTCATAAAATCTTACAGAGACCAAACTTTTTGGTGCACTATATGTGCCCAAACATATCTTGAACTTAAAAGTATGACTAGTTCAAGTGTTTGTTAATGTTCTTTGTATGTGATCAGGTGGAAGAGATGCAGTGGACCGGTGGATCCCGTCTGATTCCGGACTCTGTGTGCAGTTTTCCGTGCCGCTCGGGTGAGAGGAAGAAGATGGTAAAGGGTGTCCCGTGCTGCTGGCACTGTGAGCTCTGTGACGGCTATCAATTCCAAGCTGACGAATTCAACTGCGAGATGTGCCCTTTCGACATGCGTCCGACCACCAACCGCACGGCCTGCCGCCCAACTCCCATCATCAAGCTGGAGTGGCATTCACCCTGGGCCGTGATCCCTCTGTTCCTGGCTATTCTTGGAATCCTGGCCACATTGTCCGTGATCATCACCTTCATCCGCTTCAACGACACCCCCATCGTGAGGGCAGCGGGCCGTGAGCTCAGCTACGTGCTGCTGACGGGAATCTTCCTCATCTACTTCATCACCTTCCTGATGATCGCTGAGCCGGGGACGGTGGTGTGCGCTTTCCGCCGGCTGCTGTTGGGGCTGGGCATGTGCATTACATACTCAGCCATGCTGACAAAGACCAACCGGATCTACCGCATCTTCGAGCAAGGAAAGAAGTCTGTCACGCCGCCAAAATTCATCAGCCCCACATCGCAACTTATGATCACCTTCATACTCATCTCAGTACAGGTGAGCGTGTGAGGTTAAAGCTTGAAGCCAGTTGGTGATAACTGCTGTATTGCTTCCTGCAGGGTGCAACCCTGCACATTCCAAATCTCATGGAACTGGGCCAGGGTTTCTCGATAATGGTTGATCTTAAGAGCTTACGAGAGTTTTCTACTAATCATTTTATGAACGTTAAATAATATTTACATGTATATACATTTATATATTATTATATTTTTTATTCTATATAAATATATTTAATATACAAACAACATTTTTCTTAAATATATGCATGTATGTGTTTGTATTTATGTATAAATAATAAATGTACACAATACAAACTCATTTATCTTGTAAACAAAAACTCTTATTTTGGATTCCATTTATTATTATAATCAATTGTATTTTTAATATTTTTGGGCAAACATACGTTTTCAACATTCTTAAGTGAATAAGGAACAGTGTTTATTGAAAATAGTATAAATATAAATGACTTTACTGTAATTCTTTAATAATGTAATGCATTCTTGCTGAATTAAAATATTCATTAATTAGTATTAAAGTATTAAGAATTAAAAAGTATTAAAAGTATTTTTTTTAAAAAGCCTTTTTTGAACATTGTAAATGTTAATTTCTAAAAAAAAAAAGGAACATAAAAAAAAACGAATTAATGACTTATTTAAAAAGTCTCTGCATATTAATTTTGCATGGCAAATGTATTTAATATCAAAAAATGACACACATCTATTAAAAACTGTCGTGGCAGCTAGGCCAAGGCCAAACGATTGAATTATTGAATAAAACATTAACTGAATTAATACAGAAAACTCATATAAAGAATTCACAAGCACCTTAGCAAGCCCCGATCTTCAATAAAACATACATGTCTATCCCCAGCCAAACACAGGTTCACAAGCACCACAGAGCCACTGGTTATGGAAACTAAAGCCCCTGTGCTGTTGTTCAATTCTCATCATGGCCCTTGGATAAATTTTGAGGTTTTGTCAATAGCTGTTTCCCAGTCAAGCAGATTCTCCTGTGTTTGTACACTCTGCCGAAGCTGATAAGCTGCCTGCAGACCTCATCATGTTGAGTGCCTGGACTTCATTCTGCTTGTGCCAGCAAACGTGCCAAACACGCTAATGTGCAAAAGCAACAGATTCGACATCAATAAAGGTGAAAAAATCTTTTTTACAGGTGACAAGAAAGTCGATACGCATTGTGTCTGCTGATAAACACCTCCCCGGCGATTAAAAACTGCTGATTTTAAACTTTTACAAAAGAATATTTTAGTGGCTTTTGTAGTTGGAGCTTAGCCCCCTGAATCATGCGCATGACTCACCGGCAGAGGCGCGGGGGAGACAAGATTAAGAGGACGTTTGCGGGAGAGTGATTGACAGCAGGACATTTCTCTGCACCTCCTACAGCGCATGTTGGCAGATGTGTCACCGACGCTGAGTGGAGAACGGAACTCCGCCGAGCGATTCTGAAAGCAACATCTGTCTCCCCGGCAACACGCCGGCCGCCCGGCTGCTGTTCTCTTCTCCTCCCAGCCGTAGAAGTTTCTCGGAAAGATATTGCGTGTTACCTGATGAGCACTTTCAGTCGGGATGAGTCACCTCCTAGTCTGAATGTTCCCATTGAGAACAGGTGCAGAGGACGCTCTCTAAATCTAAACAGCTGCTTTCATCCGGTGACCCTGCGCACTTATATTATGATTTACTGTGAGCATACATCCCATTTGAAATGTCCTTGATTTATCTGGTGTTTGAAGGGGTCATCGGATTTTAAATTCACTTTACAAGCTGTTTGAACATCAATGTGAGTTGGAAGTGTGTGCTCATGTAACCCCCCTGGATCCGCTTCCACCACGACTCATCCTCGCTCTGAGCGGGTCTCGAATCCAGGTCTTCGGCATGGGAGAGGGCGCTCTACCAAGGAGGCTGAAGGCCATGACCTCTAGCATCAGTCGCTAGAGCGCCTCTTTTTGAGATCAGAGGAGTGATTTTTCCCTGCACAGCACTTACTTGCTGGTCTCCGTTACACTCACCCCCCTAAACCTCACTCCCATCCGGGTCACGGCACCAATATAACCCACCTGGATCCGCTTCCACCAAGACTCGTCCTTGCTCAGAGCGGGTCTCGAATCCTGGTCTCCAGCACTTATCTTACACTTATCCATCCTATAGTGATAAAAAGCCACCTAGTGTTTTTTATTTAACCCCTCAGGCTGTTCTGAGATTCTTGTCAGAATGATGTTGTTCTGCACAGGCCCCTCCTAGGAAAGCTGATTGACAAGACTGTCTTACTTTAGGCCCGCCCTGAGTGAGCTCAGCTGCCATCAGTTGTCCATTGTGCAGGGGAGGACAAGAATGTCTCAGAATAAGCGACTAAAGTGTTTCATTGTTGGATATAATAATGAATATAGCCGTCATTTACTCATGACATCTGAGCTGCTGAAGAAGACTCAGAGGATTAACGCTACTTTCGATTTGAAGGGAACACGATCCCCGATTTACATAAATATTTTGGGCAAATCATTCATGATCCAGCTATATCTACAGAAGAAAGGGTTTTTATGAATCTTTGCAAATCGCCTTTTGTGGTACAGTATGTGCTAGTTAGCAAGTACTATGCAACATGGAGCTAAAGTAAACAGTCTCGTGAGAATGACTTGTCACCGCATGGAAGAGAGGAGCGGGGACAGCAGAGCTTATAAGCATTTAAAGAAACATGGACTAGAATGGTGGGCTGAAAACAGAACTGATTTTGACAAAAAGGTATGGCATTTCAACCAAATTTCGTTCTAGACTTTTCTTTAAGACCCTAAAGAATCATATCAACGTGTGGAAAATGGACATCTGATTACCCCTTTTAAAAAAAATAGTAACTTGTATGATAGATTTTGTACAATGCAGTTTTAGAAATGTTATGCCATTTCAATTTCATATTTTTTCAGGTTAAAATAAAGGAGTAAAGTCAATTAAAAAATGTACTTTAATATCTGTAGCTCTGTAGAGTTAGATGGGAAATATGAGTTCATAATAAAATTTGATTACAGACTTAGTAATAACGTTTTATTTTTTTTCATCCTGCCCAAGGTTATTAATCAAAATACAGTAAAAACTGTAAAACTGTGAAATACTATTGAAATGTGAAATGATTGTTTTCTATTTTAATATATTTTGTTATTTTTGTGATGCAAAGCTGATTTTTAAGTATCATTACTTCAGTCATAAATTTCAAGAAACATTTCTCAGAATTATCAATGTTGTAAATTGTTGTACTGGTTCTTATTTTTGCGAAACCATGATACATATTTTCTGATGAATAGAAAGCATTTGTTTGAAATAAAAATCAATTGCAACATTATGAACATATAACTTGACCTCTGAGCAAGTTAATGCATCCTTGGTGAGTTAAAGTATTTACTTCCTTCAAAACAAATTGACCCCAAACCTTCAAAAAGTTATATATCGGCATATTATAAAGTGTGCATTGTATTTATTTTTTGACAATCTACATTTATAATGGCCAAAATACATAAAACGTCTTAATTCAGAATGAAAAACTTTGAAAATGTAAGTGCTACATTTCAGGTGAACTAGACGTATCCCCTTTTTTCGCTTCTGAAATCTGGTCACGTTATTACAAAGCGAAGAAAGGATCTTATAGTTTCTTTTGTGTCTTTAAAAAAGCAGTTTAAAACCCATCATTAAGAGCAATCAGGCTGATAGCAGGCCTATTTTAACCAGTAATCTTGTGCAAAGTCTTGTCTGCTGTAGACTGTCTAAAACACAGCTTCTCTTACACTTTATTCTACATCAATCAAACAGCAGCTCTTGACAAATGAGTCTGCCCTTCCGACTGACTCAGTCTCGCCTTTAATGATCAGCTTTTTCTTCCTCCCGTCTCTCGGCAGGTTGTGGGTGTTTTCATCTGGTTCGGTGTGATGCCGCCACACACCACCGTGGACTACGAGGAGCAGCGGCCACCAAATCCAGAGTTGGCGCGTGGCATCCTGAAGTGTGACATGTCTGATTTGTCGCTCATCTGTTGCCTGAGCTACAGTATCGTGCTGATGGTCACATGCACTGTGTACGCGGTTAAGAGTCGTGGTGTTCCTGAGACCTTCAATGAAGCTAAGCCCATCGGCTTCACCATGTACACCACCTGTATCGTCTGGCTGGCGTTCGTGCCTATTTTCTTTGGCACAGCACAGTCCACTGAGAAGGTGAGAAGTGTGTTATAATGGGATTTATTGTTAATGTTGATAAACAAGTAGTTTTAGTTTATTTATTTATTTATTTTTACAAAAGACTGCTATTTAAAAAAAACACTTTTCTTTTGAAGTTCTATTCATCAAAGTATCCCGAAAAAAAAATTCTCATATTTTGTAATAATAAGAAATACTGCAAAAAAATTAATTGTTAAATATATTCAAATTGTAAAGTTCATTATTTTCTGTAATGTACTGATAAACATTAGACTTTCATATATTTTAGATTCATTACACACAACTGAA
>JAUMHI010000046.1:2545043-2559089 GCA_032359435.1 Enteromius unitaeniatus
ATTATTTGAAGGTTGACTTTTTTTGCATTAAAAACACTTTTCTTTTATTGGTCGGATGAAATATGCTAATTTTTTGAAATAGCTGTATGCCAAAATCATCAATATTAAAACAATAAAAGGCTTGAAACTACTTCAGTTGTGTGTAAGGAATCTAAAATATATGAAAGTCGAATGTTTATCAGTACATTACAGAAAATAATGAACTTTATCACAATATGCACATTTTTTGAAAAGGACCTGTATATTATATATAAATATTTTAATTGCAATGCTATTTTATATTATTAAGTTATTGGAGAGCTTTGGAGAACAGTTTTTATGGTATTTTTCCATAGATGCTTCTTAACCTCCAAACTTTTGGACAGTAGTGTATGAAGTGACAAACACTCGCTATAAAACTGGTACAAATGACTCATGCACTATATTACACATATTATGAAAAAAATAATAATAATAATGATAATAGCTTTTTCACGAGTTCCCACTTCCTCTGTAATAACAAAATAGGCGTGATTGGTGGACTGTCTGGGGAGCAGGCCGAGAGCTTGGCGGGCCCTAGAGCCCTTGGGGAGTGACCCCAAAGCGGCAAGAGCTGAGAAGAGCTCAGAGCCTCGGCCTGATCACCGCATGTCCCCCGGGAGGAGAGTCGAGCGGCCGGTTGCTTTGAAGTGAAGCTAGAGAACGAAGAACCGGGTGTCCCCAACTGAGCGGGCTGAGTGTGACGGCGGCATGAAAATTATGCTTGGGAGAAAATGGCCCCGTGGGGGCCAGTTCTCCTCTGAACGTGGTCCGACACCCAATTCCTGTTTAGACGAAGCGAGGGGAGGGATGCGAAGATGAAGATACTGAGAACAGGGAGTTTGGCAATATATAAAGGGCCGGATTGAGATCTGATAGGGTAATTAGTTAACCGGGAGATTGGCTGCAGTGAAAAATTGGTTTGGTAAAACATTATTTGTGATGAAAAAGTGACAAACTGAAATATGTGTTGTAAATGTTCTTTTTCACCACAGTGCTCAAATCTCATTTGCACATTCACATATTAAAACTTTTCATACTAACACATCTTCCATTTGACTTGTAACCGAACATGGTATGGCAAGTTTAAACATGCAGAAGTGCAAATGAGATCTTGAGGCTGAAATTGACCTCCACATACAAACAAAAAAGCCTCCTCAGAAGTGATGTCAGTGGTGTTTTAGGAGAGGAGCGCACTATCCAAATTTCCATTGATGGTTCCATAAAGAACCGTTAACACCCATGGAAATGTTTTATTCAATAAAGGCTCTTTATAGTGGGAAAAGATTCTTTACATTTTTAAATGTTTATCACACTAAGGAAAAAAAGGTTCTTTCTATGGCATCACTGCAGAAATACTTTTTTAATCCTTTAGTTTTAATTTCTTCACTATCCCACTCTTATTTCCTAGTTTAACATCCTTTTTTACACAAAGCAAAATCTGTTGCAAACTCTGTTATTATGAAAGTGTTTTCATCATTACATGCAGGTGTTGCTAGCTGTTTCTGCGTTACTCTTCTTGTATAATAAAACTGTAATGTAAAACTGTAAAACTGTAATGAAAGCCATATTCTCTGACAGTGAGAAATTTTAGGCTTTTACTAATTTTCTCATACATTCACAATAAGTCAGAGAGCAATACTACACATCTTCAAAACACAATATATAGCAATGCAACACCATCTTTCTGTGAAACAACTTCCCGTATTTCCACCACAATGCGTTCTTACATTTCTGCTCCAATCCATCAACAAAAGAGCCGAGCTTGGTTGCCGTTTAAGTCCTTAAGTAGAAAATTATGTGAAATGAAGTCATTTCAATATGAAGGCATTGAAGTAAGCAACAACCTGCCAGGCTCACGATAACAAGTCCAAGTTGTATTGCTCACAGTTTCTTTTTTGAAGAGGCCTTTGATATAGCAGACATGGAAAGGGATGAGATGAGAAAAAAAACAACATTTCATTTCTCCCCTTTATCTCCCAAAGACACACCATGACACAGAGACAAAGGCTCTTCCGCCCACCAATGAGGTTTCGGGGGTTTGACTGTGGGAGGAGGTTGATAACAGGAGTGTTTTGGAGCCTGAAAGACAATGTCTACCCATCCTAATAAAGCCAGAAGCCTCGTCAGCGGGAATTAGGAATTAGAGCATTAGTTATTGCTGCATAGATTAAACGAGCCAGGTAGCTTCCCACTGACATGCCGCTCTAATACTGTATGTGCTGTTTCCTGGTGAGCTCTCTTGGGTGGGCAGATGCTCTTTTATTTGGCTTGGCAGCCACATTTGATGAACATTATGAATGTTTATTTTGATGCATAAAATCAAAAATACAGAAAAAAAAAATATTGTGAAATGTTATTAAAGGAGGATTTCATTGCTAAAAGGTTGCTTTTAGGAGGTGTTTCGTTTAAGTGTCGCGTTTGATGTGTCTTCTGTTGGTTTTAGGAATAACAAAATGATGGTTGACACAAAGTGAGAGCTGTAAAATTAATGCGGATGCCATTAAGGTGCTACTTTTCGAAAGTGTCGGGTCGGTATGATTTTTTTCTAAATAAAATAAATACTTTTTTTAGCAAGGAGACAATAAACGACAGTAATGTTGCAAAAATATCAAATAAATGTGAACATTCTTTTTCACCTGAAAAAAGTTTTTATCATGGTTTCCACAAAAAAATGGTAAGCAGCTCAGAATTATTTCTGAAGGATCATGTGATGTTGACAGCTAATGATGCTGAAAATTCAGTTTTGCATTCAATTTTAAAATATACTGAATCTAAATAGAACACAATTATTGTTAATAGTAAAAATATTTCACAATATAATACTTTTTTTCTGTATTTTTGATCAAATAAATGCCACCTAAGACACCAAACCTTGAAATGGTATTTTATGAGTATGGTAAATTATGATAATTAAAATAATTATTATTTCTTTAAATTTTAATAGTTACACTGTACCATAAGGTCCATTACTTAACATTAATTAATTCATGAACTAATATTAACTAACAATGAGGAGTATTTATTATAGTATTTATTAATCTTTGCTAACATGAATTAATAAAAGTACAAATGTTCATTTTTAGCTCAAGCCCATCCATTAATTCTTTTTATTTATCATTTTTATTATTAATTAACATTTAATATTTTGTTAAATTAATAGGAAATGAGATTCATAAATGGTTTACTTAAGTAGTTAAGTAACACTTTATATTTGTCACGGATGAGGCGAGATGCGTACGGATCCATGTGCACACAGTTTATTAGACCGAGTCAGAGTACAGTCGAACAGGGTTAATCACGGCAAACAGTAACATCAAAGGCTGAGACATGAGAGTAATCCAGTAAGAGTAGCGTAGGTCGGCAATGGGAAATCTAATACAACAAAAGACAGGGTAACTCGGAAAAACACAGCTAGACACAATGAGAAAACTAGATACACTCAACATTGACCAGCGAATTTACACACAGACAACCAGAACTTAAATACACATAAGAATTAGGTCAGTGGGTGGAGACTTTAAGTTACCTTATTCTACGTTCCTAATCAAATCCAATACATAAACTTAAAAACTACCTAATAAGCAGCAAATTAAGAATTTATTGAGAGAAAAGTCATAGTTAATAGTTATCAAGTGTTACCTATTCTAAAGTGTTAAAGAGATAAAACATATTTAAAGCAATATTATTTGTCATGTTTCTTTATTTTATTACTGGGTCTAGCATCACTTTTTCACTATAATGTATCCTTGTTGATCTGAACTGATTCTGATGGACGTTTGACCTGCATCTCTTGACCTTTCATTTCCTGTGTTTAATGTAGATGTTTATCCAGACGACGACGCTGACTGTGTCCATGAGTCTGAGTGCCTCGGTGTCTCTGGGGATGCTCTACATCCCGAAAGTCTACGTCATCATCTTCCACCCGGAGCAAAACGTGCAGAAGCGCAAGCGCAGCTTCAAAGCTGTGGTTCAAGCCGCCACCATGTCCTCACGCCTCTCGCAGAAATCCATCAATGACAAGCAGAACGGAGAGACCAAGATCGAGCCAGACAGGACGCAGTAGCAGGTAACAGCCACTCTCAGTCCACTTAAAAAGTGCAAGGAGTCTGTTCTGAATCTCCTGAGACACCATTAAAGCCTGGAAGAGTGCTACAAATAAATCAGCCCGTCAAAATCACACTTCAAATAAAAAAGAAAAAAGAGACGATCGATGCTATAAGAGCAGTGTAATTTCAGTATTTTTATATTTTTATTTATATAGTTTGTAAGTTAATATTTTAAATTAGCTTATATGATTATACTTTTTAATATTAGTTACATTTTTAGAAATTTTGTAATGCCTAATCCTTTTTTATATTAATTGTTTTTTTTATTATTTGTTTTAAAAAAAAAAAAAAAATTCCAGTTACATTAGTTCTTCAATTTAAACAAAATAAAACAGAAAAATTCCCAAGAAAAGTTCATTTTAATATTTTATTTTATTTCGGATTTATCTAATTGACACAAATGTTTTTATAAAATGAGTTTTAGTTATGAAGTTATTAATAAAATTTGTTAGTATGTTACTACCCCAAATGGGAGATATTACTATAAGTTTTATTACTATAAGTGATCAGATTTGAATTTATTTATTATTATCTCACTTTTAGTTTTAGTCTTTATTTTGTCTAATTAGTATTTTTATTATTTTTATATTTATTTATTTTTATATACTTTGAAAAACTTTAACATTTCAGTTAACTAAACAAAAGGACTAAAATAAAAATATATGTAATAAAAAATATGATATAATAAAATATTTTAATAACAAACCACTATAATAAATATAATATTTAGTTTAGTTTTTGTTACAATATAACTAATAACGAATTACCCTACATTACTTATACTTACCCTACAAGTTATCAAATCTTGTTTTTATCAGATGACAAAATAGTAAAAAAAAAAACAACAACAGTTTATATGTATAGAATATAATGAAACTTAGACTTAATAAAATAATAAAAACAAGGCTGTGAGGTACAGTGTGTTCAAGGAAGTGTACTGTTGTTTAACAACATACTGATTGTTCAGCTGTCGAAATAACTTTATGAACATAACAAGAAACATTTTTGAAAGCTATAAAAATTATGCAATATAGGACCTCTATGCAGTCCGTACCATTGTTAAGGCCATTCTTCAAAGCCTAGTTTTCATCCGTGTTAAATTCACTATGGTGTCCCAAGCCGATTGTAGTCGCTACAGTAGTAGCGACATGCTGGATCACACAAACTACAACAACCAATAAACTGCATAACATTCAGAACACTTTAGTAATAGCAAAGCCCTGGCAACTACCCACAACACCCTAGCATTATGTTTTATGCTGTGTTTAGTTTCTGCTGTGAAGTCATATTTGCTGAAAAGAGAAAATGTCTTGCAGTAACTTGCTCTTGTGAACTTTTATGCCCTCGAATGACTTATAGCAGGGGATCCACTGAGAAATACTGCTCAGTAATATATTTTGTTGCAATAAACTGTCCTCAAAGCTTCCAAGATGGGATTGTTAGGGAACTCAATGCATTAAATTCAATATTTAAGGTGCCCTGAATCCTTTTACGTGAGTTGTATTGAGCTCCCCCTCACATTTTGATATCCATAACATCTCCGTCTCTCTCTTCCTCTTTTAAATTGCACTGAAATGCTTTTGGGTTTATTTTCCACTTGTTCTCTATCTCTGCTGCACACATTTGCTTCCTCAACACATGCAGTTTGAAGCAGCACATCTCATTACTTCCATATTACCGAGCTTTTGGAAGCAAAAAATCACTAAGCCTGCACAAAATTCTTGAAATGATGCTTGTTGATATGGATATTTCTCTGCGCTGCGACAATATTTGGGCGCGCACACGAAGAAACTGGAGGCAGAAAATGAATTACGAAAAGCATGTGGACAGAAGTGCATTGAATACAATTATTTATAAACATATTTATTAACAAAACAAATGCTAAATGATTCTGTCATATATCTTTAGTGCAGCTATCCTTTTCTCTCACATTGTAGGAACTGAGATATAGAAGTAATAGAAAATTTGCCTTGTGACAACTAGCCCCGGTGACCTTTGATTATGTCATGGACTTAATAAGCATATTTATTAATAAAACAAATGCTAAATGATTCTGTCATATATTTTTTTAATGCAGTGATCCTCTTCTCTCACCTTGTAGGTACTGAGATAAAGAGCCAATATAACTTTGCCTTGTGACAACTTTCCCCGCTGACGTTTACATACAGTACATGATTTGATCAAAAATACTGTAAGACAGGAATATTGTGAAATGTTATTAAAACTGAAAATAACATAATATATTTTAAAATTAAATGTTTTTTAGCAGTAATTTATTAATAGAAAGTTTAATAACAGCATTTATTTGAAATAGAAATATTTACTAATATTATAAATGTCTTTACGAACACATTTGATCAATGCATCCTCGCTAAATAAAAACATTAATTTCCTTAAAAACAATAATTAATCGTACTGCCTCGAAATATTTAAACTGTAGTGTATTTGGTGATTATACACATGCAGCTTCACGGAGTGCTAATATTAGAAACTATTTGCATTTTTAAAGCTGCTTAAATATAATGCTATTTCTTTTGCAGTACAATAGCAGATTTGTAACTTCGCTGACCACAAAGCACAATGTAAGCACACAAATCATCATCTTGACAGCTGATTGACAGTCATAAGCAGTGATCTGTGTGCTGTTAGCTGGAAGAAGAGAGTTAGTATGCTCTCACGTCTGCGCCCTTAAACAAGGGATTTTACCCCTGGCTATTGCAGACAGACAGTTTCTCATGTCAGTACAGGGTAAATCATTCTGGACAAAAAGGCATCTGCCCTCATTGTATAGACATGGACAGTCTCTTGTGTCTTCTGTTGTTTTTGTGATTAAGTGGTTTTCATTAACTGGTAACAGTTTGTTCAATACTGAACCAGTCACAAAAAAAGCCTTTTTTTCCATGCACTGGTCAGTTTTGAGTTTTTGTGCTATTATCACAAGGTGTTGTTTTGACTAGTGGGGAAAAAAACATACAAAATGTACAGTTTTAAGCCTTTGTTTTATTGCACTTTATCTATTTGCTGTAAATTGCAATTAGTATACATACAGTGCAGTTAGACATTTAGCAGACACTTTCACCCAAAGCGACTTAAGACAATGGAAGCAGTCAAAATCAAACTCAAGAAAAGAGCAATGATATGCAAGCTAGGCAGTACACATAGCAAGTTTTTTTTATTAATATTATATAATAGATACAACGAAAACTGATTTTAAAAAGCAAAACTAATTAAGAGATTCAAAAAAAAAAGTGCCAGAAGTGTTTATTAAACAGTTTAAATGAACACTGAACATATCAATGGCACACACATTAGCCATCTATCTAAACTTTGAAACAGGAACCTCAATTTTAATAACAAAAAATTATTAAATCTTCCACACATCCGATTTAAAACCCGCTTTAGATTGCTAGATGACGTCATATGTCAATTTGCATATTCATTATGTCAGTGTATCATAATATCTTGCTTCTCTGTGTCACATAATGTTATTCAATGCACCCTAATTCTCAATATAACTGTTTCACTGATATTTTTAATGGTTTCTGTTGTCAGAAAAACAGAATGAATATGAAATAGTGACTGAAATGATTGCCATTATAAGGCTACTGAACTAGCTCTACCTTACAAGATGTTAATCTAGATTAAAAACCTTATTTATAATGGTTTATAATTATATAATTATATAATTATATTTATAATTCATAACAATGAAACCAAGTACACATAAGATATAGACAATGGCTGTGCTGTGATTTTGGCTCTTTTTGCATGTAAAATAGAGTTAGAAGCAACATAATATCTATTTTAACTGAAAGCCCTGCTCCTCTCAGCCTCTCGCTGAACAGAACAGACGCAGAGAGAGGAGTGTGTGCGCCGAGAAAACAAGAACTTGTGCTCACGCAGCAGTACCTGAGACTCGCTGAGGTTTGTCCAAGAAGTCTCTAGATTTGTCGCTAGCCGCTTTTAGGGAAAAATGTCACCAAAGGGGTCTGAAAAGTCGCTAAATATAGCGACAAAGTCGCTAAGTTGGCAACACTGCATTCTGTAGTGACAAAAACAGACCGCAAAGAATGGTTTTCTGTATCTAAATGGTCCATGTTGGTACCTTACAGTACCTTACATATTTGAAACTAATAGGTCCACAAGTGTAACTTTTGAAAAGGTACCACCTCAGTGACAGTTACACTCTCACCTGTATTTTTGAGAGTGTAATAAACAGTCTAGCAATTAGCCAGAAAACCCTATAAAAAGCGCCCACTATATAACAACACAGTGACAACCACAGTGTGATAGTGATAGTTTTGCATTAACAAATGGTAAAAATATTGTTTATCCTTGACAATATTTTCCTACTACAATTACAGAGAGTGGTACAATAGTGAATCACTTATGTGCGATGTACCTACGTCATCTGCCTGAAGCACAATTTTGATATTATTCCCATACTGCTATCAAAAATGCATAAAAATCATAACTGCAATCTATTGATGCAACCGTGAGAAGACTGTATTTGCCTTTACTAGAAAAAACTGCATTCATGGGAAGTGTGGCCGAAACCCTTCAGGACTTGAGTAATAAAGAAAAACACCCACATCCACCATAAGAAGCATTCAAGTGTGTTTTTGTCAAAGGAGCATTCAGCAGCGTGAAATAAAACCAGCACGGATCTATTCAGAGGAGACACACTAGATCTAATGCCATATCTTGCTTTCTCTCCCGATCTGTCATCCGTGGGTGTTGCTTACAAGAGGAAGTTGTTAAGAGAGATAAACAACATGTCAGCAAGTCACACTTTCATGTCCAGAAGCCATTTCACTTTCACTGTCTGTCTGTCTGTCTGTATACCTAGATCATGTGGCACACAAACAACGTAATATGAATGCATCCTCTGTGAGCAAAAGAGAACCCCAGTGAAAAATAAATATACTTACATTTATTTTAATTACATTTCTTTCATGCTCAGTATACTATAAATCTATTTTCATATTTATGTACAGTTTTTCTCAGTCACTTTGGTGCATTTCTCACAAGAGTATTTACATTTGCACAACAGTTAATGCATTTCTCAAAACAATTAGTACAAACTGCACTTGATAACCTGCAAAAGCGTGTCACTTGCTCAAAATGGATAGTTCATTGCTCAAAAGCAAGTATTCGTGTCAATGAAAGTGTCAGTGTCATCAAGATGAAAAGTCCTGACACCATTGTTCATGAACAAGACACCATTATGACAGTTTACTCTGTAAAGTTTTTACAATACAAAAAGGTCAGATTTTGGTGACACTTCCTGAAAATGCTCAAGACAGCACTATATACTATTTGCACAGCCATTTGAAAACTACAGTAAGTTAGACATTACTGTATGAAGTGAGGTATCTGAGTACAAGACATTGAATATGTATGTTTCACATTTTTACTGTATGTGCTCTTTGCAATTCTGATTTGCTGTATTGTGCAAATTTATATAGGGTTGTGAGAAATGCACCAAAGTGCCTGAGAAAAACTGTTTTTTTGGTCTAGATTTTGACAACTAGTTCAACATTTTTGTATGTAGTGACTCAAGCAATGAAATGAGGACTATTAGTTTTATATGGAGTGACTATTCAGCATTCACAAGTTTCGTTAATTTTGACTGACATGACATAAGCAAATGATAATGTTATAAAACAGCAGAGAGTTGCAATTGATGCATGTCCAAAAGCATTTACAATTTGTTGGAAGGAATGAGAAACTGCTACTATGATGTGCACAGATAATTGTTTTGAGAAATGCATTAACTTTTGTGCAAATGTAAGTACTGTTGTGAGAAATGCACCAAAGTGACTGAGAAAAACTGTAATAAGAAATGTGCATTGTGCAAAAGTAATACTCCAAGTGGAGTTTAATAAATGTAAATTTATGTAAATAATGTATATTAGTGGATCTCAAGTTATCAGTCAGTAAATATGTTAATAGATTTGAACTATACTTAGTATGAAATATATATATATTTTTTTTCCATCAATAGTGATTATTTTTTGCAGGTTTAGTAGTTAGAGTCTTCCAGCAGAAGTTAACGGATACATGCTAACCATGCAAACTACTCTGTTTGGTTTGGGGCTATTTTATGTTTTCTTGCAGACAGTTTGTCTGTACTTTGATGTACACTCTTTGTAGCACCCCTTTAAAACGCACATGAAGTAGCAACCTATTTTTTTGCTGAGTGTTGCTGAGTTTCTCATATTCACAGATCTGTCTTTGTACTTACAGGTGACCCTTGGAACAGCTGTGTGGATCTCAAATCACCGAGGAACTGTTTTGCTGTGTTGTATTTTGTGATGCCAGGTGAAGATAAAACCGATGTTACTGACTATGAAGCACAAACTGCTAACACTGCGAACAGAAAATACTTTATTGAGCATCTTTGTCGAACACTTGAAATGCTTCATAGATAGAATGTGCCCAAAAGCCTTTTCTCATCCAGAGGATTTTTGCGGATCGCACAATGCAGTTTGGAAAAATCTCTTTTTGTCCCGCTTTTACCTCAGTAAAAGGTATTGTGTGGTTATTGTATTGAAGTTTTAGCATGAGACATTTACAAGAGTGCAACTTTTGAAATGCACGCTCTAACCAAGTCAAAACTTAATGAAAGACCACCAGATTTGCTAAAAATAAATACAGTTCCTGACTGACGCTGAAGAAAAACTCTCCTCACCTTTAACCGGACAGCAAAGTCAATGCTTTTTCAGCTCATAATACACAATTTTATTTTAGGTTGTAAGCTCAAAAAATAAAGTAGACACTGTTTTGAACCAGTTGCGTATTTGATAGCATTGTGCAACTTATATCTGTTTATTTAAATTATTCTAAGTAGGTGTTATTAATTAGGTCTTCTTTTTATTTATTTTTATTTTTGGAAATAATGTATTTATTTATTTAATATTGATGACTGATCTCCTTGGCCAAAGACATGTTGGTGCTTTTATATAGGAAAGGATATAATGAAATATCAATACAGCATCCAGAGGGCACCACGTTAAAGAACAGTGTACAGTTTAACTTGTATAACATTGTAAATAGAGGAATCTGCAGAAGGTTTAATGGATGTATTATTTGTGTTTGAAGAGGATATTTTGTGTTTGATTGACAATATGCATGGGAAACTCTATCTGAAAAGTCGTACTGTGTTAAACGAGTAACATGACTGCTGTATTTTGCTCACATCACATTAAAGAAATGTAGTTTATGTCTTTCTATTTGCTATTTTTACATCAGTGTTTTAGGATGTCCATATATATTCTGCTGAGTTCATAATGCTTAAGTAAATGAAACACAACACTGGCTGTGTCTATGAAGATGTCATATTCGAAGCAGTATTGATGTTGAATGGTACAATCAATAATAGAAAGAGCCAAGCAATCAATTGTAATTAAACAGACTGCTGATGGTCAGAATGCTTTGCCACAATAATTCCTACATGAAGTAACAACAGTGGGATACTGTACTGTGAATAAATCTCATTGTTTTCTGAATCGTTCTCATTTCAGTGTTTCTGTTCTTAAAAATCATTCAATAAACCCCTACAGCAAGATGTTTGATACAGAGAAAATAGATATATAAAATACACATGATCGTGTGTGCTTTTCACGCATGCCTGAGAACAAAATAAATGTTTTGATAACATCAATGCCTGATGTTTTCTTTGCTCATATCATAATGTGTTTTTGTATATGCTAAGTCACAGGCTCTCTGATTTAAGCATAGTGTACCCAAAATGAATATATGATTATATACATACAGTAATTTTACTTTAAACCCATATTATTTCAAATGGAAAACAAAAGGAGAATCCATATGCAAATAAAACATTTGACAAAATCTCAATGTTTCATTCAGGAATCAGACTGATTCACTGACTCACAGTTTTATTAACAGCTCACTGATGTACAAAATCAGAAGATATAATGCACAAATCATATGCACTACTTTTGTTTCACGATACCTTTGTGCTTTTGAGCCTTTTTGGAGCTTGAAAGCTTCCCGTTTATTGTAATTGCAGATTAGAATTGAGAGTTGAATAGACTTTTGAATATTTGAGTGAACTTCCTTTGAAAGCATACCAAGTCAGATCACAATATAGTTGTTTCTCGTGACACTAGAGAAAGGTTTGCTTATCATAATGCATGCTAACACGTAATGGTCCAAGTTCTCATGCACTACTAAGGAATTTTCACATGCAATGCACAAACCACTTTACTTGAGTATGAATATTAATGTGTATTAAAGAGAATCATTCTGCCCTGTGACACTATGTACAGTAGGTGAAAAACACAAAATGGGCCGGTAAAGATGGTGCAGCTTTTTCTTTTTCACAACATATGATGTGTTTTTTCTCTTTGTTGACACCAAAGGAACCATTAGGCCATTGCCAACACAGTTTACTCAGAGTCTAAATGTCTTAACACTAAACCTAGGTGACAGATGTGTGCGCTGGAGGTGAAGAAATGATGACATCTGATGATGGGGCAATAGGAGTCTAAACACAGGGCTGCGTCAGAGAAGACTGAAAGGCTCCAGAGTGAACATTCACCACCAAATTATCAGCTGCTCACACATCAATCAGTCGTCAGTCAGAAATATGGAATCATGACAATGACACAATTGCCAGCCTAAAGATTCATTGGCCACAAGAAGTTCTTAAACTTTTAGTGCCAGGGAATAGAATAAAATAATTTTAATGTTTTCATGTACATGTTTTCAATGCATTAAAAAATAGTTTCTAGGGTGATGTGTTCTCAAAGCCAAAATGTTATCTGTCTAGTAGTCAACCATTTTATCTGTCACATTAGAATCATCACCTTTTTTGGGAAGAAAAGAACTAAACTCTGAGCACGGCAGCTTCTAGAACATGAACTTTGTCAGCTTATTTTAATTAGTTTGCATTGTTTTTAATAAGGTCTCAGGTCTTAGGTCTCAAAACAAATTTAAATAGTGTGCTAGGGCCCACACTGACTACCAAAATGTTGTGTTGCAAGCAGGGCCGGCTCAAGCCTTAGGGGGCCCTAAGCAGAATTTTATTTGGGGGCCCCTCTGTGTCACCAATGACTAATTATTGTCAATCTTTAATTATTCACACACTATAAATCTAACACACCTAATATAAATCGTATTTGTTTGTAGCTGTGTTGATTTCATCATATACCAATGTTTTTACCCTTGCTATGACCTTTAATTGTGACAGTAGCAAACCCACAGGAGTGGTCAGGTGTTCATTTGCACTTTAACATTCAAAGTCTTGCAGTACCAGCTGGCATACATAATGTGGTGTACTGAAAAGTGGCAAAATAAACTAGTAGACAATGCTCTTACTGTAAACACTTTAACCACTTTATTTTTTTTTAAACATGTAAAAAGTGCATTACAATTAACTACAAATAGAATAAATAATAAAATATAAGGTCAGGAAATGTTGCACCTATTTTGACCCAATCCTGTTGTCGCTCTGTTGCCAGTTTTGTGGACTTCTTGGAGAACAATTTCCAGCAGAAGCAGTTGACTGCACTATTAGTTTTTGAATAAGTAAGCCAGCTCCGCTTGAATTTTTTGTCCATTGATTAGCTGTCTGTATGTGTAGTGGTGGTGGAAGCTTCGCTCATCAGGATTTGGTCTTCTTCTTACAAGATCTTACAAGACTTTCAGAGTTAGACACGATAGATGACCACTCAGCTGGGTCAACTGGAGGAGCTGCTGATCATGGGAAGGCTGGAAGTAGCTGAGGGAGTAGGTGTGACATTGATCCCAATGGCCACAGAACTAGAATGACCTATATGGAAATTAAATTAGAAATTATATTTAGAAAAATTAATCACAGGATTTTCTACAGTAAACTGAGCAAACACACGGTGCTACTAACTTACCTGCCACCTCCGCTGAGGCTGAA
>JAUMHI010000046.1:2559189-2585039 GCA_032359435.1 Enteromius unitaeniatus
ATATATATACATATATATACATATATATATATATATATATATATAATTTTGTATTTTGATTGTTTAAATGCGCGTAATTGCTTACCCTATATTGTTTTTACCACTGATTTGTACCGTTATTACACTATTAGTTTTTTCTAAACATGTCCACGGACCCACTAAGGACTCTCTTGTGGCCCGCATTATTTTACAGGAGCGCAAGCAACATTTCAGCGCAGTTCTGCAGCAACAACCTGTGGCTCGATCGTGTGTGTGTGAGAGAAAGGATTTCTCACGCATATGTATTTATTTTTTCCTGCGTAAAGATTTACACTCCACACCGGTTCTGAGTAAAACAGCACCAAGGTCTCTTCGCTTAAAAAGAAAAAGCTTGTTCTCTTTCATTCATTTTGCTCTACAGCCGACCCACGTCATGCCTCTGCGGTGACGTCACGGCCGCACAGGGGACTCGCGGACCAAAGAGAGGTGGAAAAAAAAAAAGAAACAAGTAGTCGAGGCGCTCGTGGAAACAGGAAGCAAACGGGGGAAAGCCAAGCAGGGGTTGTTGTTAAAAAAAAAAAAACTTCCGAAGGAAGCGCTCTGTCCTTCAGCTCCCCGTTATTTCGAGCTCTTTAAACTGACGGCGCAGTCAGTCCGTTGCTTGGACACCGCGCGCTGAAGGAGGGAAGCTCGCGCGCTTCGCGCCGAAGTGGATGGACCTGCTCGGGGATGGACCTGCTCACCGTTCACCACGCTGGAATTAACCCCTCCTTACTCTTACCATGTTGTTTTAAAGGCAGGGCGTGACATTGCATCGTTTAAACGCGGCCCTGGTCGATTTTCCCGGAGTATTTTGACGTTTGAAGAAGTCTGACAGGAACGGTGTAACGCGAGCTAGCGACTTAGCTGCTAATGTCAACTAACATGGAGGGAGAGGTGCATGCGTTACATAACAAAACGCAATTAAACCACCGACTTTTGGCACCCTGCAAGCACAGTTATGGACGTGAATTAATCTCCAAAGAATAAACACATAAACACATTTATTTGGGAGAGATGGAGTCGAACCCGCTGATCAGCGGTAAGTTTTATTCCACTTCGAGGAGGTTGGACATGGAGGAGTGATTGCATTTGAGCTTAATACATTCAAATAAAGGCAAATACATTCAAAACTCGCTCTGTTTATTCACTATTTTTTCGTACTGCCTGCCTAATCTTGGTGTGAGTCGTGTACAAATCAGTTCAAAAAGTATAAATGAGTGGCATCGACACCTGATTTTGGTCTGGGTGGGTTTACAGACCTGTGAGGAAGTCACTTCAACTGTGTTTGAGTAAATGTTTTGGCAGTGTGTTCACATGCTGCTGTTTCTGAAACAAGTGCTTCTGAAATGAGTTTAATTTGAACAGAATTGCATTTTATTTTGCATGATTTTTTTTTTGTTAAGCTAACGTTAGTTTGCAGGGGTGGATGTTTGTCTTTGGAAAGGTGGTTTATAAATTAAACCAGTAGTATTATTATTCACTCCCTTTTGTATAATGCACAACAAGTCCTTTATAATTACTCTGAAAACTTTCAATCAAATGCATGAGACCTTGGTTTGACATGATTGTGCAATTCAAATGTCAGCATTTCTTTACTGTGTTTGTGTAAATGAAACCAATGTCATCTGATATTAACCAGCAGACCTCATGTAAACCCAGAGAGACCAAAGAGAACTGTAGTGTGTCCCACTTAATGCAAGTGTATTGTATATGTGTCTTTTAGGGATTTGTTTGGTAATTTAGCTCCGGATTCATTCTGCTCACATCACAGTCCTGTCTGGCTCTCCTCCTTTGGGATGCCAATTCATTCATTGGCTATAAGTCATCATGCAGTCGGAGAACTCAAGATAATTGTCTATTGAGTATTGAGGTCCCTGAACAGTCTTAAGGCAATAAGGTCTGATAGGGAAAAACAGATCTGTGTTGTTCAGTGCCGATCTTTGTTTGCTTTTCTCAGACGTACAGGCTGATTTATGAGGCATTAGACCAAGGCAAGCTGTGCAGTGTTAGTCCCTTGATTAGTCATACTGGAGCTCTTCAGCTAGAAAGTAACACTGCAAGGAAAATCAGGGAATAATCAACATGTAAATAAGACAAATGTGTGTCTGATTCTTTGGTTCTGTCTTCACTGTGACGTTTTTATCTTAATATGGTGACCCTTTGGTTATTTTTGCCAATATATTCCCATGCCAGATTTAATTTACATTTTTTTTATCACTATTGTAGTATATGTTATTCATAAAAGCTTCAATGTGTTATTGGGAAAATCAAGCTGTTTGTTTTACTGGCCTGAACAGCTCAGTAGCTCAGTAGACAGATGCCTTTGAAACACTTTATAATTAAAAAAACACTATTATACAGCTGCGTTATAAAGGGAGGGGTACTCATGCTTTAACACAACTGGCTTTATTTTTTCAGTGGCCGTTTATTTAGGGATACACCTATCATAAAACTATTCAGATAGGTTGCTATAATAGTGGTAAGATGTATAAGAAAATACATTTAAAAGCTCTTAAATATATTAAATATGATATCTAAAATGCTGGTGTATACAATTAAGGATTAATGTTGATAGATAACTGGTACGGTTCTGATATTGTTTATCTATAGAAAATAGCTTTTGCTCATTTTTGTGTATGTTTTACAATGTATTTACACAAGCATTATCAATTGTTATGTTTATTATTAGACATAATTATCTTTTAATCTATTTTAATTGATTGCTTAAAAATATGTGCATATTCAGACAAATCTCAAATGTAATATTTGTTATATGAATAACGTTTCAAGCTGTGATTTTTAGCTTTTCTGAATAAAATGTCAGCTGCTCATAGTCTACATGTTCTCAACGCATAATTACTGTACAAGCATATCGAGTAGGAAGAGTAATAGAAAGTGTAACAGAGATGTCTTCAGAAACTTATTTTTTTTGGGGTCATCCTGTACGGAAATGAGTAATTTGGGGTCTCGCAGTGAGATGTTGATTTGATGAGTAAGTGTTGATAATGTGCCAACAGGACAATATGACATTTAAATCCTGAACTTGTAAACCCCCTGTTTGCCTTAGTGTGTGTAGCTATACAAGCTGCCCACAGGATATTGTTCTGGTGTTTCAGTCCTAGAATGATACCATTTATTAAAGACGTTTTACTGCTAATGAATACACTCACTCAATCACTTACAGCTCGATTTAATGATGATATTAATTAATGTGTTTTTTTATGTGCTAGGTTCAAATGGAAACACGTTCCCTTCATTGTCATCAGCAATTCTCTGTGATTAATTTGGTTCAGTGTGTGCTTAAAGGGTGGCAGGGTTTTTTTTTTTATTCCTTAGAAACTGTTGCTTAAATGCTTTTACCATGGTGATCGTTTCTAAGGTGTTGCTTATGAGTTACGTAAATGAAGGGGGGGAATGGTAATAGGGTTCATTTGCATTCTCAACATGTTCTTCCTGAACTTGTGATACACGTCCTCTGCTGACAGTAGCACCATTAATTCTTGCCTGTTTTTCCTTGATTTCAATGCAGATGTAATCTTCACTCTCCATTTGTGCTCATCTACTTTTCAGGAGATTTAATTTACTGTACTGAGGATGAGAATTTGATTTAAGTGAATGTAGGATTCTGTTAAATGCCACAAAGGCTGTTTTTTCCAACATGGCTTTGGTTCTAGAACATACTTCTCGTGACAATGAGTTCTAGGTATATTTGATGCAGTATTTTTAGAAACATAGCTAGTAATATCAATAGGCTATCTTCTGTTTTCACAGTATGCCTTTATGGTGCAATATTTTACATGTAGGCCTTATAACAACTGATACATGCTGTATATCAATGTGTATTTCAGTGAAATCATTTGTAATTGCTGGTTATTTTGTGTTTATTTTGTACTATCTTGTAGTTTTACACATTCTTACGCATTGTTAACATGACACTAAGCACCAGAAGGTTACCGACACTGCCATTTATCACAGCCTGTTTTTTTTTTTGCCCTGTAGCAATGGATCCGTCCATTACATTGTGGCAGTTCCTGCTACACCTGCTGGATGATCAGAGTCAGAAGCACTTGATCTCCTGGACATCTAGGGATGGGGAGTTCAAACTGCTGGATGCTGAGGAGGTGGCCAGACTGTGGGGGCTGCGCAAGAACAAAACCAACATGAACTATGATAAACTGAGCAGGGCACTGCGTTACTACTATGACAAGGTGTGTGCAGGAGTAACTGTAAAAGAAGTGACTCACAGACTCTGTCCGTTTGTTTTTTATATATATGTTGGGGTCTGTACGATGTATTTTTTTTAAAGGAATTATTACTTTTAATCTTCACAGATGCAATGAAGTGTCCAAAAGTGACAGTAAAGACATTTGTAATGTTACAAAATATGTCTGTTTCAAATAAATGCTGTTCTTTTGAATTGATTTCCACAAAAGTACTGTATTTTACATTAATAATACGAAATAATATTAAATGTTTCCTGACCGAGAATAAATTACATTTACAAATATATTCAAGTGAAAAATGTTAACAATATTTCACAATTGTACTATTTTACTATTTATTTTTTATATGCAGTCTTAAGAGACGTCTTTCATGAAGAAATCTTACCAACCCCAAAGTTTTGAACAGTAGTGTATATATTTGATATACAGTAATACACTTTAGAGATATTAAATTAATGAAATTTAATTAAACATTTACTCAGAATTACTTAATTGATGTTAGCCAGTTAATTAGCCTGGACAATATTTTGGTCTATCACTATTTATCCATAAATAAATATTAATAATTTGGGGATTTTTAATGTAGGCTATAATTGGAGCATTATTTAATGTTTAATGTCAAGTGCATATTATTGTTTAGACATCTTCCAACAAACTTTCATACTTCCACAGAATATTATTAAGAAAGTTAGCGGCCAGAAGTTCGTCTATAAGTTTGTGACCTTTCCGGACCCCAGCTCTGCTGATGGACTGAAAGGACCTGAGGACTCCCAGAGGGCCACTACGGGGGAGAAAGTGGAGCTGTCCATTCAGACCAAATCTAATACAGGTGCTAACACCACCAGCCCATGCCTCTCCAAGAGCCTGCAGGTTCAGCGCTCCTCCCCTAGCTCAGTGCAACGCAGCTCCCGTAACGATTACATGAAGTCTGGTCTCTACTCCACTTTCACTATCCAGTCCCTACAGACACCCTGCAAAACTGCAACCAAATTCATCAAAACGGAGCACGTCCTGAATGAAAACAGCCCCAAACCTGCTTCTCTGTATGAGGTCAGCCTCTTTCTGGATTTCATGTTTTTGGTTCAGAGCTGACGTTTTTAATTCTGTACTAAATCCTCTCATATGACAGGTGTCATTAAATGAGTTATCAACAGGTTAAAATCTGCAGAGCGCATTGCGTGTAGGGTATTTGATTCACATTGCTTATGTATATGCTGCAGATGCGAATGTGTCAGACAGAAGCTGCTCAGGCGTCTATGGAGAGCAGCAGTTTGCAGGTGATAGTGACCCACCCCTCCCCATGTGCTACACCTGCCCTCAGCCCACAGACGCCCTCTGGATCTGCCACTGCAACCACGGTATGGATTTACTCAGCTCATCCAGACTCCGTCTTTAAATGCTTAAAGCTGTGCCATTTTAACACAAATCAAAAATCATCTAAACAGTTTGCAATCCAATTATTTTACACCCATGTTAAATACTGTTATTATTAAAGATTTAAGTGCATAAAAATTCATCCCACAGAATTCTCAAGCACACAAGAGCCAGAATTTGGGTGACCCACCCCAGATCTACCTGTCCGATCCCAGCTCTCTGACCTCGCTCATTCCTCTAACTCATGGAGAATGTGTCGTCAACCCTTCTCAGCCTGTGTTTGTGGTCATAAAGCCTTCGTCTGTCGGGCTACTCAAAGAGTCCAGCCTCTCGCCTGAAGAAGACTTGCTGGAGATTGTCGATTTGGATGACAAAACAGATGTTGAGGTGAAGAGATTTGTCAATTTGAAATAATTCAGTGTACATCATGCAAAAAATATTGTTTTGGTTGCAATGAAATGCTGGAGTAATTTAGCATTTTATTTATTTATTTTTAGCTTTTTATTTATTTTATTTTTTTATTTGCCGTACCCAGCCAGTGTCCACAGTGCCTGTCTCTGGAGTTACAGATGCCCCAATCCCTGTGGATTCTCCATCACCCTGCATGGAGCCGGTGGCCCAGCCTGTTGGAGAAGGGGAGGTGAAAGCGAAGCCTGAGTTACCCGGTTAGTCAAACGTTCATGTCGTTTATGCTTTAGAAAGATGTTGAGCTGATGAGGCTCGTAGCAGTTTGTTTTTAGGTTTACTGTTTTCAAATTAAAAGCAGATCTTTGTATAAATGGAAGCACATTTATTAGCATTTTAGTGAGTTATAAAAGGGACATCAGTTAAGTTTCATTTTAATATCTGTTGCCTGGCAACCAAAAACAGCCTACTGTTAATATAATTAACTACAATACCTATTAAAAGTTTAGAATCCGTTTTTAATGTATTGAACGAATGCTCACCAAGAATTTATTTAATAAAAAATACAAAACTATGTATTTCCTTTAATCTTTTTACTATCCCCAAAATCTATATTACTTGGTAGAAAAATTGTTTATTGTGATTATTAATAATAAGTTCTTTATCAAATGACAATGTCTTTTTTTCTTTTTTTTTAAAGGTAGGATATTGCTGATCCTACCTTTTTATGAAAGCAATAAGCCACTCCAAGCAATCCTTTATGGTTATAGGTCAACAAAACCCGCTGTGCTTAAAAATCAATCGTCAATTTTAGCCTCTCATTCAAAACTTTTTTCAGAGGACACCAATACTGCATCAGCTTCCCTCCCGGAGAGCACCCAGGAAGTCCAGCCTCCTAAATCAAAGAAGCCACGTGTGCTGGAACTGCCAACGTCAACGCTGCTGCCCCCTGGACTCTCACTGGATAAGGTCAATGCAGCAGTAAACAGCCTTCTGGCTCCTGGCAGTGCCACAAACACCTTAACACCCACAGTCATCGCCTCCCATGCCCTGGTGAGTTCAGTTCAGAATTGTGGATGTTTAAAACATGTACTAACATTTAAAATGTATAGTTTTGCCTTGTATTAAATTCTGTTAGCTCTTTGGACTACTTGGTGTAATTTTGCAACTGCATTACTAAGACGAAATCCACATGAATGCATTTCAGAAAACAATTATTTTAAGCAGTTGACAGCCATGATTTAAACACAAAACAATCTTTTACCACGTCAAAGGCACAAAGAGATGACTGTTAAATGACTGAGTTTCAGCATTATCTTACAGTCTCTCAGTGGAGTCGTGCTTGGATGTTTTTAAGAGCTAGATATCTGTTTATGCCATACTTTGATAATTATCAGAAATATCTTGTGTGTTTTGTTTTTTTGTCTAAGGCAACAATAGCATTTGTGGAGTATGAATGGATGTTTCACATGTACCAAGCTCTTATTCACAGTCTCAATGTGATTTTTAACAAAGCCAGAGCGATATAAATGCTTGTGTTACCAGATAACCAAGAACAAAGAGATGCATCACAATGACCTTGTAAAATGGTTCATACACACACACACACACACAACCTTTTCAACTCCCTCTCCCTCTCTCTTTGTGTTTCTCTATCTCTCTCTCTTTCAGACTCCAGTGCTGCTGACACCGAGTCCACTGCCATCAACCATACACTTCTGGAGCACACTCAGTCCAATCGCTCCACGCAGCCCTGCCAAGCTTTCCTTCCAGGTGAGACTTCCTGTCCACACAGTTTAAGTCCACAGCATGGCAGCAGCACACCATCTGTCTCCTCACACTCCCTCAGCTCATTGCATGGATGAGAATTTACTCTCTTTCCACTCCATTCATAACCATAAAATACATTGCAAAATATGCATTTTATATATTCCGCCTTTTCCCAACTTTTAAGATTGCCATAGTAACAAATATCTTACTTACATTTGTGCATTTAGCAGACAGCTATATCCAAAAACACTTACAATAGAGAAACATAAGTGATTTTTCACAGAACCAGCCATTTTCATATGCAGTGGCATGTTTATTAGAAAGCTAGATTAGGAAATCAGCTGGAAACAAGCTCATGAGATTTCTTTTTTTACCAAATAGCCTTGTAATAATTTTAATACTCTGAAATACTATTTTGTTTTATGATTTGAAAAGGAACTGATGTATTACATGTATACACCAGTATTTTTAGATGATAAATGGTTTGGTAAATTTTAAATGGATGAGCTACATTTCAAACTGTTCTCCAGCTATTCCTACACTTGTGACCACACATTTGATTTCTGTTATTGTGCCTTCTCATTAACAATGTGCTGCTATAGTGCAATAAAAACTCATCTTCAATTAGATTAATGAACTAATAATTTCAATGCTCTTGCACTGCAGTAAATTCACAATATTCTCTTACACATCTTCCTGTAGTGAACATAAAATCTTTTGTGCTTAATTTTGAGAAGGCTTTTGCTTTGTTGGCCTGTGCCTCAGAAAGGCATGTGAGCATCCTCTACTGGATAATAGCAGCAGTGCAGAGTTTGGAGCGTTAATACATTAGTTATTTTTTATAGGAAGTGGATTAAACCTGATCCTACATAAGTGATCTCCTGTCCATATTAGTAGATGTTCTTCTTGGACTAGTTTATATTTTTATTATAGCAAAATTGACTTTCAATATAGTCCAGTTTACTAAGTAATCCATTTTAAGTATCAGAACCAGCTGAATATTCTAGGTTATTAGAACTTTAATGTTCTGTTTTAAATGCATATGTATAAATTGCACATTCATTTATGCTTAAAGGGGTCAAAAGTATCGTCTGTGGCAAAGTTATTATTATTAACTAAAACAAAATGTGAAAAATGTATATCTTTCCAAATCAGTACTAAAATGAGTGAAAACTAAAACTTCATAAAAACAATTTAACATTTAAGAAAATATACACAACAAAATTACTAAAACTTGAACTACAATTAAAATCAAAAGCAGATGATATGAAAAAAATGTAATTCAAAATATTTACAAAAATCAATAAATGATACTAAAATCACATCGATTTGTGGAGACAGATAGCATGCCATGAATGCGATGCATATAGTAAAAGTAATCATTTTATTGTGAAGCTTAATTCCTATTTAATACCATCCTGTTATTCTTACAGTTCCCTTCCAATGGAAGCAATCAGATCCAGATCCCAGCACTGAGCGTGGACGGTCTATCCACGCCTGTCGTTCTCTCCCCTGGGCCACAGAAACCATAATTTGTGATTTAATTCGCTTATCTCCTGCCATAGCGATTGGCTCTCTCCCCAGCCAACGAAAAGCTGAGGATGGCCAGTGAAAGATGGGACACTCCATAACAAGTTCTGCTGTGAGTTGGGCGGGGATTCTGCTCCAATGACGACTCGGCAAGAGGAGTGCGCTCTCAGCCATCCTTCACGATTGGTTGACGGAGCAGCCCTGTTCTGGGCTTGATGGTGGCATTTGCGTAGACTATTTGATCTTTTGTTTTTCCCTTTGCTTTTTATATGATCATCAACGGTTATTTATTTATTTCTGATGTTTCTCGGTGCATCGCACGATGCACGTTCCCGAATGCTCATGTGAGTTTGGAACTCGGAGATCTCACTTCATTTTTGATTTCTCAATATAACATTGAGTTATTGACCAGGCGAGGTATCCTTTAAATGAATCAAGGCATGAAATGCCACTTGCTTCACCGACGGGGCATAGCTTTCTTAAAAACTTCTTTTTTTTTGGAAATGGAAAGCATGCGTTTGAAATCTGCAAGTTCATTTCTTTCTTTGGCATTACAGAGACACAAATACATACTTTTTTGTATACAACACACTGTTGTTTTAAACATTTTGTGTTTTTTCCAAAAGTGTCCATTTTAAGTGACATTGTCAAGGCCATTCCCAGGATTTGAAGAGGTGGAACCAGGGGGGAAAAGATACAAATAGATTCTGAATGATATCAAAATCTGGAATGTATCAGTCTTTTTCTGCTATGACATCATTCCTTTATTTCAGAACTTTCTTCTTGTAAATATATGTTGCACCCATTCCAAGATTTAAAATATTGAATTTTATGTTGTTGCGTTCCTGTTTTTGTTGTTGTTTTTTAGTCATTTTATCAAGGAGCCGTTTCTCTGACAGCATCAACAAAGCAGGCAAAGGTTTTAGAAGTGTCACAGAGAGCAGTTTCATGCTTTTTTTTCTTCTAAAGAAAACGCCAGAGGAGACCAAAGACCAGCTGTTTATATACAATCCATCTTAGCGCCTTTATCGTTTAGTTTTTTTTTCTCTCTCTCTCATGTTTTGCATTCTCTCTCGCTCTCGTCTTTATTTTTACTCTGCGGCATCAAAGGGCTATAAGAACCTTCATGCAACCAAAACGCTCACACATCTGACACTGTATATAACTGATACATCTTGACTCGCCAGCTATAAGTGTATATCTCAATAATCGTTGTAAATAAAGTAATTTATGGCAGAACAGGAAGTATGTAGCTTCAGCTGCTCTTGATATCGTTCGTCGTTTTGTGCGGCCTGCCTTTTATGCTATGTTCGTCTGATGTGTCAAAATCACACTCACGGTTGTTACCTCAAAGCTGTCAACAGCTTGACGCGTCAAAGCAGGCATGCATATACGTTGCAACTGACAAACAAAGTCAACGATTATTTGCATATCTTCTTGCGCTTGTAGTTTGCGTGTGAAGCTCAAGTTTCCTGTGGGGAAATCATGTGGGTTATATATAGCATTCTACAGAAAGCTGCAGTCAGTGTTTATGGACAGTAACTGCCTCCACAGCATACAGCCTTTTCTGTATGGCCATTTATATCATATCATTTGACCTGAGTTTGCTGAGCTCGCAAAATCCTGATTTGACAGTGTTTTTCACTTTAAAACATCTCGGCTCTTTAAGTTGGTGCTTTTTGTTGTTTTAGAGTTTTGATATCTGCGTAATTGTAACGAACTCGGGAGGATTTGCTTGTAGCATGCTGCAATTAAGCTTAAGCGTGTCACCTCTCTAATGCATTTTGTTCTGAAACGTTTAGTGAACGACTGTTTGTTGTCAGATGAAGCGCTCAGCCAATGTTCACCACTGCTCTTGGTGTCGCTCTGATATGTACCGATGATGTCATGGATGCCCACAAATCGACACATTGAATGTTTTGTTCGGGTGGGCATTTTGGGAGTCGCCCTCTCACGTACCAACCGCCAACCATATACGCTAAGCTCAGTGACCTTATATTATGAACAAATTCACACGCGACAAATTGATTTTCATCAGTGAGTTACTTGTGGTTCTTTTACACCATGCGTTGGGCAAAACAATAAGCCTGCAATATCAAAGAACTCACTGTGATGAGGAATTTAGTGATTTGTGAGTAATACTTTCCCGTTCATGATCTTTAATGCGTTGTGTTAAGTCTGCAGTGCTGCTTTCAGCCGTCTTGTTGCTTTCCTCTCAAGCTTGTCTGGGTCGCTGGGATTGTTTGTGCCTCTGTGCGGCTATGCTCTGTAATGCGCTGTGAATGCGTTTTAACAGCTGATGTCTTTGAGCTAAACTCCTCCTATTTCCCTTGCTCTGATGCTGCTGTTACTTTTACTGTAAATCAGCACTGATCAATACAGTGACAGCATACTGTGCACGGTTCCCCGAAATGAACTATTACATAGTGCTGACTTCATTTATCCCCAGACAAGTTGTTTACAAACTAGCAAGCTTAGAAGACAGAAATAGCGAGCCATATCTATTTAAAACTATTTCTGTTTTACAAATACAGATAAAAAAAGATTTTTTAAAAAAGTCAAATATTGTAATATTAAGGAGCCTTTGTCATGTTGATGAAATCGCTGCCCCCTTTCAGATAATGAAACTAATGCTGCACGTCTCTGGACCTATGAAGACTGTTTGGGTATTATAATACCACATTAAATAGGCCTTAAAGTTGGATTTCTGGATATGTGCTCATCCACTGATTAACTATTTTGGTATTAGTAGCTTTTTTTTTCTAAAGTCATCCCAGAATAAAATCTTTATGCGAAGTAATGTTAATCGGTAATATTGTCATTTTAACAAGCAAAGCTCCAGCTGAAGTTTTTATTTCCATCATATTCCGTTATTAGAACCAAAAGTGTGCAGAAATTGTATTTGTGCAAGTTTTAATTGTGCAAAAAAAACGAAACAATTGTAAACGATTGTTGGTAACCAGCATGTGTAAATGTTGTAGTCACTGAAACCTTTATGCAAATGAAGACACGCGTTACATAAAAAAGCCATTATTGAATAATTGATTGGACCGTAGAGATGTTGGCTGAGACGGTTTTTCTCCTTTTGTGGAGGAGTCTCTAAATTATTTCCTAATACCAGCATAGATTTCGTACCATGTACAAGTTTCCCTTGTAGGACAGTCGATTGTGTCTATATTTCTCATTGAGAAGACCTGTTTAATGCTTATGAAGTCACAAATCCAAGCACCAAACTGGAGACGGTGGAGTTGATACTTGTGTGGCTCAAAACTGTTAAGACATTTGCCTCGTTTTGCTTTTCAAGTTACTGAATTTGAACATCTGCAGTTGTCAGATGCTGTAATAAGTCTTTTCACTTGTTTTTTCTCTTTGAAATGTTATGTGGGAACTGTTAACGTATTGTATGATTCTATATTCAATAATGTGTTGGGAAATATTGCGCTACGCATATATTTGTGTTTAAAAAAAAAAGAAAAAAAAGTCTGCTACTTGTGTGAAGAACGAATACATGGTCCTGTTGGACTCTTGGACTGTTGGGAAGCAGATCTCTGCGGCCTGAGCTCCCTTTCCCAGATGAGAATCACTCTCTGGGAGTTTATTTCATAAAGGGATGGAAAGGCTTTTATTTTTCTGAACTGTCTGAACTTAAATACTATATTATATGTACTGGAAAGAGACTAAACTATTTTTCATCTGCACATGCTACTTTGTTTGTGTATGTGATAGATATTAATCTTGTTTTCTAAAGACAAAAGAGACTCTGAACCAATATAAAAGTTATGAATAAAAGGCTATTTTGTTCTTTACGTTGTATAATATATTCATTTTATCTGTCTTTCTGTCTGTCTATCCTTCCATCTATCCATCTGTCATCTATATATCTATTAATGTTCTATCTTGTGCTATCATTATTCTAGAATGTTTTTTGTATCCATTTATCATTCCACAGTTCCGTCTGTTGTTCTGTGTAACGCTGTACATTCTATTCTATCTTATCATCTATTGTTTTTTTCTATCTATTAATCAGAAAAAGTTTTACAATGTATTGTTTGCAATTATTCACAAATGTGATTGTTATAATGCACACACACACACACACATATATATATATATATATATATATATATATTATTATTTTTTTTATTATTTTTTTATTTTTTTTATTTTATTCCTTCATCTTGGAGACATTGCCACAGTTCTCCTGGGTGTCCCATTAGTTCTCCCAGGTCTGGCAGGGATTGTAGATGGAGGGAGTGAATAACCAGCGATCTCTCCACCTTCAACGCCACAATTGAGGTGAGACCCTTGAGCAAGACACTGTTGTCCCAACTGTTCCCCGGGCACTGCAGCAATGGCTGCCCACTGCTCTGGGTGGGGGTGTGTGGTTAGAAAAAAGAAAAATCCAAAAATTTCCTTTTTAGATTCTGTGTCTCTCAGTGGAAATGTACGTATGCTGAAAATTGTAGACCACTCCATGATTTCTAAGTAAGAGAACTTGCAAAATCACAGGGTGAATACAAATACTTATTGTGTGTATGTGTATATATATATGTGTGTGTGTGTGTGTGCTAAAAAAGACTTTTATTTTCATTTTCAAAAGTCATGTATACACACACACAGATTTAAAATGAAGTTTTGGTATAGATATGGTAGGAATATCATGTTCCATGAAGATACTTTGTAAAAAAAATATATACATTTCTTTTTTGCACCCTCAGATTGCATTTTCAAGTTGTATTTCGGCCGAATATTATCCTAGCCCAACACGCTTATTTATTTAGCTTTCAGATGATATATAAATCTCAGTTCGTAGGGGCTCCTAAGTACATAATAGATCACTAAATGTTTACCCCTTGATACAAAAATAATTGCATTGTCATGACACGAAACAACACCTGATAAAGTGAGGAGATGCAGATGCATATAAACAGGGGCGTCGTAGTTGGGTGAAAAGTGGGACTAAATTACCAGGGCCCCAAGTGGGGGGAGGGCCCCTGAGGAGTGAAATTTAATTTTCCTTAAAATATAATTTTAAGATCACAATAAATGTTGTTAACTAATGTAAATGCTAATATTTTGTGTAAATGCATCAGTTGATTGTTGTATTAAATGGTGTCGTAAGTAGTTGTGAACCTCGAGTTTACGGGGGCCCATGGCCACTGCTTGTGCATAGGGCCCAGGATTTATATGCCTCTGCATATAAATAATCCCTCTTTTTTTTTCCTCAACCTCAAAATTGGATCAAATGATACACGCCTCTTCCTGGTGGGGAAATGTGGGGGAAAAAAACATCCGAAAACAAATCCCTGAGGGACTCAGTTTTGTATGTCATGCCTCCTCCGGGACGGCAGCCCTCGGGGAGCAGAGAATAGATATTAATTAAAGCCAGGCTAAGACTGAGGCACAGTAGGACCCCCACACAACACGCTGATTAACCAAACCCCACAATGCTCCTCAAACTGACTTTCATTTCTCCCGAAATCCAAACAGAAAGAATGATGAAAGCATCAGGCTTCTTTTAACGTGTTGACGATGTCTGCGCCGTAAGCTACAGAGAGAGACAGAAGAGGAAAGAACTGTTGATATTGCGAAGAGATGCAGACGAGGCAAACCTGGAATAACCCTCTGAAGATAAAGCGTGCTTTACAAAGTTTGGCAGGTAGAACTTTTAGTTCATGAACTGTGGTTATGTTCAGGATGACAGCATGCTTCCCCTGCTGAAAAAAAAAACAGCAATATGCTGGTTTTGAAACTGTGATGCTGGTTTAAGCTGGTCATGTCCTGTCAAAGGACCAGCATAATCCATCTTAAACCAGCATCAAAACATACCTAACCAGCATATGCTGTTTTTTTCAACAGGGTTTCCCTCTATTTCTGCAGTATGTGTTTAGTATGACCTACTAGAAGCAACCATCCACAATACTTTAGCATTGTGCTTTTGAGTTTTGCATACTTTACTTTTTTTTTTATTAAATTTTAATTTTGTATTTTTTTACAGTGTGTCCTACATGCATAGTATTAATTCTGCAGCATAGAAATTTAAAAACTGACAAACCAAGCTACCCGATCTCATGAATGTGTGTATAAGTAGTACGCCAAATAAAAACATTAACTTGTAGTATAGATATGCAAAAAATGTACTTGCTGTGTTTATGCTATGCGATTAAGGTTGTGGAGTAGATGTGTCATATGTACACGAAACTGCTTATCATATGCACGGCAACAAATTTTGTATCATATGCATGTCAAACACAAGTCCTTCAAAAGTGCACATCAATACCAAGTTTTCATTTTTACTTGGCGTACTATTTATACACATTTACCAATGACACCATAAAAGCAATAGAGTTGCAGTCAAATAAAAGTGCAGGAGCCAAATCAAATGATTCTACTTTCTAAATTTCAAATAACAAAGCAGAGACTGTAGAATAAATGATTTTTGAGAGCATAAGGCCTTGTTTTATTGTCCTGGTGCCTTGGGCGCAGCTGCAGATGGCACATAAGAGACCTGAGCATCGGGTCGCTGATTTTTATTGCGCTGAATGGACTTTAGTAGCTTCACGCTGCAGGTTTGCTTTAATTGCACCTCACCCAAGGTCCCACTGATGAAGATCTTCAGTAAGGCTCATTAACTTCCAATTAACAGTCTGTTTACACCACCACCTGTAAGAACTCGGTTTATGTCTGTTCAACATGGATCCACAGCTCAAGCAACAATAATCCTGTAGATCAAATGAACATACTCTGGGGTGGAAGTAAAAAATAAAATGCATTATAGTCTATGCGTATCAGGGGACTGAATACATGACTCCTCTGTTTGGTTTTATTAACTGCTGATGTTTAGCTTTTAAGAACTGCTGTCAAAGCTGCAAACACAGCTCACTGTCCTTGTACAGGAAGATCTGATAATAGGGTCGTTCGGTGGCATTTGTTGTTTTCTTTAGTATTTCATTTAAAATTATTACTGTTGCATTTTTATTTAAATGTTCTTCCACATAATTTTAGAGGTCAAAGGGTATCCAAATTAGATGCAGTGTTTAATATCGGCAACACCTTGACTGTTATCAAATAGGTTTTCCACTCCAGCTGACTTTCAATATTCAAGAAAAAAAGTAGCTTACTGTATTTTTTATCGCTATTAGCCCAGTATTAAACCACCACATTATATTAGAGTAAGTTCACTCGATCCATGTGGTCAAAATTAACCTTAAACATTGTGTCAAAAAAAGGACTGTCGAAGTGGGGCAGGGTTGATCAGAAACTAAGAGGGAAAACGCATGAACCCATTACAATAAAATAAAATATTTTAAAATAAAATAAAAATGGCTTTTTATTACTGTATAGAATAAGTTCAGTCTAAATGTAATAAATACTGCTCTGGGAGCACTATTGATTTGTTTTTATATTTCATTTTGCATTAAACACAAGTCAAGTCCTCAAAAATGGGACAGAGTTGGGATATTTAAACTTCTACCGAGAGACAGAAGCGGAAAGAACTACTGATATGGCAAAGAGATAAAAACGAGGTGAACCTGGAATAACCTTCTGAAGATACAGCGTGTTTTAGAAAGTTTAGCAAGTAGAACTTTTAGTTGATGAACTGTGGTTATGTTCAGCATACTTCTTCTTTTATTGCTGCAGTATGTTTTCAGTATGACCTAGTAGAAACCATTCAGAAACTGCATAGCAACTCCATGGAAACCACATTAGTTCTGCATAATGTCTGAGCATTACATTATTTCAGTAACCTGTTAATAGTTTCCATAGTTCGTCATGAGGCACCAATTCTTGAAAATGACCCAATCGCCATGTCAATTTAAAATCTGATGAAATTGCTCATTCTCTAATAATTAATCTGTCATTTTAACCAGGTCTCCGAAAGCCAGAGACAGCATGGTTAATTAGTGTCTGAATAACAAGGTAATAAGAGGTAAAATACCAGTGAAATTATTTCTGTGCTACTTATACAATGACCTTTTCCTCTGAGTAGCAAAAAAGAGTGAAGAGCAAAGGAAGAAAAGGAGGCTGCTTTAATAAAAAAAGAAAGAAAATCTTGTTGAAAAACTCATATTCACTCAGAATAGAAGCGTACAGGTATGTCATTGTGCAAAGCCAGACTTCAGATGCCTTTCAAAGCCAATGTGAAGCAGAGTCCTGCAGTGATCCTGGTTTCTCTCTCTCATGGGTTTGGTTCTCCTCGCTCTGGTGCTTCTGTGTCCTTTAGCATATACTGAATTACAATGACCTATTTTGTCAATGTCGAGCCCTAACGAGGCAGGGAGAACAGGCGGTCTGCGGCGCTATGACAGTCATTAGAAGCCATGACTGCAGCGAGGTCTCATAAATGCAGCAAACATCTTTACATAAATAACTGCACTCAGTCTACTGCGAGAAACAGTCGAGACGCTGAAAATATCGTATCAATATGCACAGATGTAATATGTGTGTCAGACTCGGCGAAGGTTTTTATTAGGTTGTTAACTTTGTTATTGTGGTTATTTGCTTTGTGAGCATAGGATATATTTCAATTTTACATTTTTACTCACTTATGATGTTAGTTGAGGTTTTTAGAGTGTTGCTTTTCCGTTGCTATAGTGTTCTGAGTGGTTGCTAGGGCTTAAATTACAGTTTTGAGTGCTGTTCATCTGAAAAACTCACCAGCACAGTGCTAGTGAATTGTGGATGGTTGCTAGGGTGTTACTATACAGTTGCTAATGTGTTGCTATGTAAATGCTATAGTGTTCTGAGTGGTTGCTAGGGCTTAAATGACAAATGTGAGTGGTGGTTGCCTCTGAAAAACTTACCAACACAGTGCTAGTGATTTGTGAGTGGTTGCTAGGGTGTTGCTATACAGTTGCTATGGTGCTAATGTGTTGCTATGTAAATGCTATAGTGTTCTGAGTGGTTGCTAGGGCATAAATGACAATTTTGAGTGGTGTTCCTCTGTGAAAAACTCACCAGCACAGTGCTTGTGATTTGTGAGTGGTTGCTAGGATGTTGTTATTCAGTTGCTAATGTGTAGCTATGTAAATGCTATAGTGTTCTGAGTGGTTGCTAGGGCTTAAATGACAATTGTGAGTGGTGGTTGCCTCTGAAATACTCAACGACACAGTGCTAGTGATTTGTGGGTGGTTGCTAGGGTGCTGCTATAAAGTTGCTGAGGTGTTCTGAGTGTTTTTTAATGTGTTGCTATGTAAATGCTATAGTATTCTAAATGGTTGCTAGGGCTTAAATGGCGGTAGTGTGTTGTAGGTAGGTGTTGCTATTCAATTGCTCAAACGTTTTGAGCAGTTGCACAACGGTATTATGTTGTGGATGGTTTCCAGGTTGTTGCTTTGTAGTTGAAAATATGTTTTAAGCAGTTTCTAGTGTATTGTTGTGCAGTTGCTGTAGTGTTTTCATTGGTTGCTAGGGTGTAAAAGACAAATATGAATCGCAGGGAGCGTCTCAATCAACTCCCTAGCTCCCGAGCTCGTGAATCAGTAGATCGTGTACATGATTTCGGTCACTGGTAAGTTCCCTAACTCAGTTATATTATCATTATATTTACTGCATTCATTTGTGTGGTTTATCTGTCACGCTTCAGACATGTGATGTTACTTCCGGTAAGGGACCACAGTAAGCGCCGATGCTCCCTAATTTTTGCGGTGCATTTTGGGGTTTTTCAATGAGCAAACGTTCCAGTGCACTGAAAGGATTTCGCAATTAAGACATCCTTTACAATGGCCGACCCCCGGATCAGTGCCCTTACTACTGAACAAGGGAGCTGATTGAGATGCACCCGCAATTGTTCATACAAAACCTTCCAGCCCAGTGCTAGTGTATTGTAGGTGGTAACCAGGATGTTGCTATGCATTCTGAATGGTTTCAAGTGTGTTACTATGCAGATACCATAGTGTTCTGATTTGCTAGGGCATGAAGGGAAAACAATAATGGTGTTTATCTCTGGAAAACTCGGTTCTAACCTAGTATGTTGTAGGTGGTTGCCAAGGTGTTGCTAAGTTGTTCTAAATCATCTTACGTGAGTGGACCCTGGGTAAAACAGCACTCATGCAGGTCTGTTTTTTTATAAATTGGCCTAATTTTCTGGACATCACAGAAAGAGTCTAATAATAGGTGTTGGAACATTCAAATTGTTCTGTCATGACAGAACAGACACCCTTGATTCACACCGGCCCCCGATGGCTTTCACTGTGAGTCAGACGCGTGACTGTACTGTGTGTAGGACTGCCTCATCCTTTCACTCACTTCATGATTCAGCACTCCAGCTCTACATCTGCTCCACTACATCACTGCAAGATCACACGACACAACACTGTCTTAAAGCGCTGCACCGTTCAATAAAGAAAAGTAATAGCATTGAAAGGTTACTTGGCTGAAAATACAGCACAGTCCTCATGAAAGAGAATGTGTAGGACAGACTTTTCTTTGATCGTGGTGTTTACAAAGGAAACTCACTTGGGTGTGTGTGTTTATCAGCAGACCTCTGAAGTCACAGGCCTGTCCCACGGACCAGCCCTGCGGGAATTAATATTTGCCTGCTTAATCCCTCTTAATCCCAGATTTCAAAGGATGTGATTGTTTTTCATTGAGCGTGGCAAAGCCACAGGTTTCTCTTTGAGAGGACATTAATGACAGTTAAAATAGGATGCCCAGTTTTTATTTAATACTTTGACTGCTCTGTATGACACAACATATAGTGCAATCTGTTATTATTATCAAACTGCAACTATAAAAATCTTGCAATTCCAAAAGGTTTACAATGCCAAAAATTAAATAAATAAATCAAATCACATTTTTTGATCCACTTCACATGCTAACTAACTATATATATATATATATATAATATCAGTATATGAGAATATTTATATTTATATTGTTCAAAACATATTTTAAATATTGTAAATATATATATATTGTAAATATATTTTGTAAGTATTAACATACACTAACATATATATTACACAGATAACATGGGGAAAAAAATATATCTATCTACACTGTCTGTTTTGTGTTCTGCATCTGTGAAATGTTGCTGATTACCACTGAAAATTGCTTAGTTGCATGCTAAAGTTTGTAAAACCGAATCAAAAATCGTGTGCACAGTCAATTATTTTTTAACGGCTATAAAAATTGTCCCACCACTCAAAGAATGATTATAGATCAAGTAACAATTACTTTAATCATAAAAAAAGTTTCACTAAAGCTGCAAGTTCTTTCTTTAAAGTCTCCAGAATGCCATTGACTATTTTTTTCCTGTGACTGTTCAAACTGAGAAATGAGTCCAATGATTTTCTTTGGAAATCGACAGCTTGTCACAGATACTGTCGATAGATCTTACGTGCCGCGTATTAACCCTGGAAGATTCGTTTGATTGAGAGGTTTCAACAGTGTATTTTTATATTTTTTGCATATCAAAGTATGTGATGCTGAAATAAACCTGTAAATAAATAAGTGTTCTGTTGCCAAGCACTTTGAGGTTTTGTCTGAGGGCTTGATTTGTATCCTTGGCTTCCTATTAAGCTGCCAGTACAAACACAAATGTCACTTTGGTAAGAACGCTTCTACAAAGAACATAAATGTGAATACAGAAGCATCTCGCTGGTGTTGTGAAATTTCTTTTCATAGACTAACAATTTATGACAGTGTGTGCAATGTGTGAAAAACATGCTGATTAAAAATAGAAAGACAACGAAGGCCTTAATGATCACAAGAAGGTCACAGATTTTTTTTCTTTCTTTTAGTGCATGAGAAGAGATGCAGAAACTGAGCCAATCAGCTCAGCAAGATAAAAGGCCTAAAAATCAAATCGTTTCATTATCTTTTCAAAATCTTTTTAATCTGTTCTCAACCCAATTCTGGTCTATTACACGCTGACCCATGCATCCAGAAAGAAATATAATAATATAACAAAATCAGCATACTTTTATAAAGGTTATTATATGGGCATGTTGTTTTTAAAATAAACTATGATCTAATTCCCTCTTCAATGAAAACATGATACAGTGTATGACCAAACATATTGACTCAACAATGACATCACATGCTTTAATATGCTTTACCAGTGGAGAAGAAAAATGACTTTTTTTGTTATGCAATGAGGCTGTAAACATGGTAAAGCATCTTTTCTTGGTAAAGCTATTAGTCACCCTTAGTTTTGTTGTGTATTTTAAAGCAGCTGGAGGAACATTGTGTAAAATAAAATGCTCAAAATACATAGGCAACACATAAATGGCGACTCCTGCCAAATGTTCATTACAACAAAGGTTGATGAAAAAGTCTTTTATTTTACCATACAATAAAGTCACAGTATGCAAAAAGAGAGCATTTTTGATCAAACTGTTATCAGCTGCTGAAGAGCTGTCGAGAGGTGAGGCGTCCTGAAACATTTCATCACATGAAGCCTATACTTTTAATTATGACTAAATAAAACCAAGTACAGAAGCTGTCACAGTCAAAACACATGCAATGACATCAAAATCTGCAGAACGCTGCTGGCAGACACTGCAAGACTAAAATAGGTTAAAGATAGCATTATTTTCTGGAAAAAAAAAACTACATTTAAAAAAACTACAACTACAACAACAAGAAAAGCGTTTATAAATGTTTAAAAAGATAATAAAAGGTGAAAAAAGAAAACTCAAACATGATTATGATAAAAAAATTTAAACAAAAAATATATACAAATTATTAAATGAAGGTTATCAAACATAGAATAGAATGCCTTTATTGTCATCATATATTTTTTACATAAACATAAAACTATAAGTAACAAAAATCTATATTCAAAAACATATAGCCATGTTGACATATTACAATATGATTTTTTAATTATTTTATTATATATATATAGGTTTCAAATTATATTATATATATATATATATATTATATTATTATTATTATATTTTTTCGTGTTTCTAAAAGTGTCAGAAATCTTTTGTTTGCTTGTTCTCAAAAGGATAAAGGTATCGTGGTTATTTCTGACATCATGCTTTTGTCTTAAACAGAAACACGAGCCTGCATGAGCTCAGCGCTGATGGCAGGGTTATTCTTCATACCCTGACGCTGCCGCAGGAGCGCTCAACCTGGAGGCAGAGAGGAGCGAAAACTGGACCATTACATCATTGCTATGGGAGAGAACGATGCCCCGCCCCCACCTTCCATTGGCGGAGCGACCTGGCCTCAGATCCCCATTGGTTAATGACAGCGTTACGGGGAGCAGCGTGGGGGCGTGGCCTCAGCGTGTAAGGGCGCTTCAAATACACTGTAAAAGATGCATAAGGGAGCGATGCTGATGCTGATGCTGGTGATGCGAGAATAATTTCTCAGAGGCAAGCTTTCGAACGGACCGAGAGGGTGATGATGGACTTCACATTTAGGAGGAAATAAGCAAACGCTAAATCGAGTCAGCTGCCCAGAGCAGAAGCGAACGTTTACTCAAAATTGCAACATAATAGTAGAGGAAAAGGTGAGAGTGAGACCCTGGATCGGATCCATCCTACAATCGCTGGAGGTAAGGGCGTTTCTGAAAGCATCTCCTTGGGCATTCGCTGTTTCAGTTCAGAAGTTACAAACTTACAAACTGATGGTACTTCTTAAAAACCGCTGGTAAATGTGTCTTATATGAAGAGTTGGAGGGTTGTGCTCTGAAGTTTGAGCTCGTCTATTTCCTTCATGGAGTCCTCTTAACCTGCTCCTGGACTCAGTGACCCTGGAGGAAGCATCTGAAGAGACATAACACACAGACACCTTGTTGGTTTGTTTTGTCTGTATGGTTTATTATTTATTTATTAATCAGTGCATTCGGGGGCCACGCTTTAAATTACAGTGTTGATGTTACAGCTTACACAGCAACTAATGAAAAAATGTAGGTAATTTTGGCGAGCTGCTGGGACAAGATTATTGGTATTACTGTAACACAAATCATAGCACTACAATTTAAAGTTTTGAGTTGATGTGATTGTTTTTATGTCAGGTGATAACCTTTATGACCTACACTTTTAATACATTTTCAGAGTCATATCTACTTACAGTATAATACTGTTTAAATAATGTTCTATTGACGCACTCTCCAAGTAAAAAAGGTGCAAACAGGGATGTCACATTTTCAAAAAGTACACATTTGTACCTTATTTACCCCTAAAAGATACCTATTTGTACCCAAATGGTACTTGAAAGGTTACCTCTCCAGTGACAGCTTTTGTTAAAAAAAAATTCTGAGAGTGAAAAATTGATGTGTTTGATCAAAATATAGAACAAATTGCCATCAGAAACGCAGCTGTATTAGTATAATTTCATATCAGGCACATCTGGAAGATATGATTTGGAAGCAGAAACAGGGCATCTTAACCTGTATCATACTTGACGATTCAATTTTGGCAGCGTATCCTGAGAAATTCTTTCTTGTTTAAGTGCCATGATGGTTGTGTTTGCATGCACTGAGCGAAAACGCGCTGTTTAATTATAGCTGCTCTAAATAAAACAGCGCAGAAGACCTCTGAAGGAGCAAACCAGGAGAAAATGGCCCATGGGAATATGAGTGAACGTAGCAGAGACAGCACAGGAACCCTTAACACTCATAATGGATGCTTACATCCTCAGTTCATGTGATCTCACACTCCATTTGATTACTAAGTGCAGATTTATTTCCTTGGGCTGCTTTCCCTGTTTCTTATGGCTTAATTATAGAATCCCAGAGTGAGATTTTATTGCCAGATCTTTGTTCTGTAAATTAACATCTGTTTTTGGCCTACAGTGGTGGACCATTATTACAATTGATTATTCATAGTGCATGCACCTGTTTTAGACACTTCTCTAAAGGAACTTTAAGGCATACATTTTTTTCAGTACTTTAGCATTAGTGCTGTTCTCTACCACTACCATCATTTATATACATTTACATATTTTTACATATATAGGCATAACTATACTTAAAATATATTGAAATAATTATTGCACGTATACACCCAAATGTATTGTATATACATAATCTTTTTAATATAACCTACAAGTATATCCTTTTAAAAATGTGTATCCATATTATTTTTGTAAAATGATAATATATTTATAAAATAATGTTGGGTGTAATTAATTACAGTAACCTTATTACTTTTCCCTTAAAAAGTAAGAGATTACTTATAATTTTTCTGAAATTTAATTACCTTTCACTTCAAATACTATTAAATTTTTTGTATTCCATAGTGTTGAAAAGAACAATTATACTATATAGTGGATCAAAACTTTTCCCTTTAAATACTTTATATATGATATACTTCAGGTATAATACTGTATTATAATTAATAAATATATACTGTAATAAAATACTTCAGCTTTTTTAGTAAGTGTTTTATTGTATTTATTGTTGAATTATTTATTTAAATTGTAAGTTTTTATGATTTAGTTAATTGTGTGATAAGCGAGTAATCATTTGTGGGCACACTTTGTGGGCACACATCATTTAAAATTAATCAAAAAGTTCTCAATTATATTATTTAAAATGTGTAATATACCAGACTACTTTACTAACAGCATTTTCGTTATGTAATTTGGATTCAGTAATGGACTACAAATTGTATGTAATCTACTCAGTATATATACAGTATGCTAATGTGTTATGTGTGTGTTGAAGTGTGCTGGATGTGTGGAGTGGTGAAAGGGTTGCTGCTTTGCATAATGTACTGAAAAGTTTGGGCTGTACTGAGGCACCGTTGCATTGGTTTGGAGAGGTTATTGAGAGCCAGCGGTGCTGTGGGTGGAGAAATGCATCAGGTCTTTTGTGGCCCAGAACAAATGAACATGAAATAACTCTTGGACATGTCCTTGAGCGAGTCAGCTCCATCTCTGCGTGTCTCTGTCGACATTTCAGCTTATCTGTCTCGCTCACTTTCACTCTGTCTCTCTTGTCCTGTCCACTTCCAATCTTATCTTCTTAATCAGAAATGATTCTCGCTTTCACAGGACACTAAACGTTCAATTGAAGAAGGAAATAAAGTGGCCAGAGAGAAAACAGGGCGTACAGCTTCAGTCACTTACCATTTAATACCTGGCTTTGTATTTAAAAAATGGTTCCTTTCAACTGATAAGTGAGAATCTGAATAAGCTCCATAGGAAATGGAATTAGAAATGTAAAATTCAACTTAAAATTTTAACTTGAAATTCAAATTCTAATCCCTCCCTTCAGTCTATATTCAGAGTATTTATAGTGTTATTTTTTTAAGGAGAATTCTAAAATTACCTTTCACAAAAATAATCGGATCCAATTCTCTAAACAAAGACAATTTTGTCAAAACCTTTTATTTTATGTTGATTAACTTTTATTCAAATTATTTTACAGCACAATATAGTGTTGAACAAATGATTTTCAGATAATAAACAAATAAACAGTAAATGAAATAATTTTTTTCATAAAATGAAAGATAACAAAAATTATTATAAGCTATATAAAAAGTAAGCCTCTCCTTGGATCGCCACCTTACCATGGTGGAGGGGTTTGAGTGCCTGAATGATCCTAGAAGCTAGGTTGTCGGG
>JAUMHI010000046.1:2585139-2602676 GCA_032359435.1 Enteromius unitaeniatus
TTGCTCAGCTCATCAGTGAACAACGGCTGTGTGTAGTATATACGGCTCAATGTGAAATCACGCACCTGATGGCATTTGCCGCTGATTACAGGACCGTGTTTACTGACGAAACTCGCAAACAGATAGACAGATTGGGATTGGGACATCTCTATTCAGAACATTAGAAACGCTAGTTGGTGCTCCAGTATAATCAGTCTGCCAAAACTCATCCAGTGAGAAACGTTCCGCGGTGCAAAAATAAGTGCCATTAAAATGCTTTTAAAAAAATGTACACGTTATTTTTGTGTGATTAATTAAGTCCCGGCCCTAATAAAAATGCACAGATATATTATGTGAATAAAAACGTTGATTTTGTATTTGATTAATCACGATTAATTATTTGGCAGCACTAAAAATAAGTAACAGATTCGTTTTTTGTAAGACTTTTAGTAACATGGTGTGATCTATTAACGAAGAAGTCTTTTTTAAGTGTCGTTTAGGTGAGAATATCTGGTGATTGTTTGCGACTGTGCTGGATTTTCAATGTGAAATATGCTAATTGCTCTTGCACTATGGTGTTACTATCGTCTATGTGTATTCCTGCACGTACACCTCCGTCTGCTTGTGCAAGAACAGCCATTTTTACCATGTTTAATTTTTTGAAATGCAGTAATGACCTGTATTTCCTATTCAGGAATGTTTAACAAAGTCATTGTGGGTTTGTGAATTAGGAAGTCCATTGAAAACAGTGTCTGGTCAGATTGTTCCTCCCATTCACTCTGGCAGTTCCGTCAGCTGATCCAGAGTCTGAATTTGGCGACTGTCGTCATCAAAGCCACAAAGAGACAACAAAGTGTGACCCGCAGTGTCCCATTTCCCAGACTGCTCTGGGGGGAAGAGAGGGGAAACATTCCACACGTCTGTGGTTTTGGGGGAGCCCTATTAACAGCACACTGTTTTGTTTACGTGCCACATGCCTTGTGATAATTTAAGCCGGGGCAGATCAAAGACGGATCATGCCTTCCTATCAAAAACAGAGCTGTGTGTGTGCTGGAGCTCTCCGACTAATTTGTGGCTGAAAGGGACCGCTGATGTGAACATTTCCATTATCACTCTCCTAAAAGATTGCTCAATAGCTTTATAACTTTAACAATGTGAAGGTAACGTTGTCCAGAAAAGCTAGACAAAGATTGCTGGAGGAAATGCATCATACTGTTAAAAAGTGTTATTTGACATGCATCGAGATCTTATCTATCTATTCTTTTTCTATTCTCTCCCTTTTCTTTTTATTTATTATATTAATTTAGAAATTCCTTGCTATGTGTCCTACGCTAGGCTAACTCAGACTTGTTATAGTGCTCATTTTTGATGTTTATTGCTTCCTTGGCCCACATTTGTAAGTGACTTTTGGTAGAAGTCTCTGCTAAATGTAAAAGTAAGTGTATTGTATGGAGGTATGATCATTACGATTATGATCATCCACACTAAAAGTGTTTCTAAAAAAAGCTTATGGCTCAATATTTGTGGGAGCTTTTCCTTGAGCAGAAAGCATTCTCACCTGTCACCTGAAGGCCGAAGCTGTGGCCTTTACCCCTACTCTGTGTCTGTCTCTCATGAAGAAAATGACAGGCTGACGGCAACAGTCAAAATAAGCGTACATACTATTCTTGTCACAACTGGCTTGACGAGAGTTCAGCACTGGACGTCACATTTTTAAAGACACCGTGTTTTTGAAATGGTTACTTTTATGTAGACTGTCTCAAGATGGAGCTTGTTACAGTTTTTAGTCACAAATTCTGAGAACATATTAGTCCTTTTTCCCCACTCAAAATTGGACTTTAAAATGAGCAGTTAGCTAGAATTAGCTTATATCTAACAATTCTGACTTTATATATCCCAATTGCAAGAATAAGTCAGAACTGCGATTTTGTAATTCTGAGAGAAAAAAAAGTCTGAATTGTGAGAGATTTTGTTTTATGAGATGCGTTCGCTATTTCTGATGTGAAATGAGTGTCTTTTATCCACTTGTAGAAAATAATTTATTGCCTAATTTGCATATAGGAGAAAGCGTTTCTCCATTCCCCACAAATCAACTCATCTTCAAGGTGCTTGAGCAGAAACATTCTCGCCTGTCACCCGAGGGCTAACATGTGGCCTTTATCCCTTCTTCTGTATCTGTCTCTATGCAGTTTGCAGACCAGTCACTCATGAAGAATGCCATTAAAACATCAGAGGAATCCTGGATTGAGCAACAGATGCTGGAGGACAAGAAAAGGGCCACGGATTGGGAAGCCACCAACGAGGCCATAGAAGAGCAAGTGGCCAGAGAATCGTACTTACAGTGGCTTCGAGACCAGGAGAAACAGGCACGACAGGTGTGCTAACCATACTAACTACCTAACACTACCTAGCATCATGTTTCATTCCATCAGAAGCTGCATTTTTATTCTGATCAACAGAATTGTCTGTAAGAATCAGTCACTTTGGCGTCATAAAGTAATCACTGGTTTGATGCTGATCGCATAGGAATTTTTCACAAAGTCACAAGTAAGCTGTGATGAGTGCTTCATTGGTTATGATACACATAGCTAAAACTATCGGCTACGCAAATACCTGCAGCCTGTGTGGTTTGCGTTTTCACACTTCAGCCAGCTGAGAAGAAGACCATTCTTAACAGAAACAATAGGCTTTCTTATAAATCACTTCTTGAACTGACTGACACCCAGTGTATCAGAAAGAAAAAAAATGGTCTTTTGATCTAACGAACATAAAATATTTTACACAAACCTCCTTTCCGTAAGTGTCCTTGAATAAGAATCTTTACTTTTTTGAGTGACAGACTTTGAAGATACGAAGTGTCTGTTCGCTTATCATTTGTGAATGGATGTGTTTACTTGTGTTGCTCCATCAGCCTCGGAAGGCCAGTGCTACGTGCAGCTCGGCCACGGCTGCAGCCTCCAGTGGTTTGGAAGAATGGAGTGCCCGATCCCCACGGCAGCGCAGCTCCGCCCCTTCTCCAGAGATTCCTGATCCTTTGCATTCGGACACACCCACTAAGCCCCCCTCCCCGGCCGGAGCAGCCCTTGCACTATCCAAACCCCCATCACCCTGTGCCCCAGGTCTGTTAGCAGTGTTTATGTTTCCTCCAGCAAGCCCATTTCTAGGGTAAATGCCACATGATGCTCATGGATAATTAAACGGATTATAAGGAAACAAACATGTCAAGAACATGTCCGGGTTGTATTTCACTTTAAAATCTAAAGGAATTAAATGAGACATTATATTTGCACTTTTTGTGCAGTTCAAATTGTGTTATGTACACTACTGGTAGAGGTCTCTTCTGCTCACCAAGGCTACATTTCTTTAATCAAAATACAGTAATATTGTGAAATATGATTACAATTTAAAATAACTAATTTCTATTTGAATGTGTTTTAAAATGCAATTTATTTCTGTAATACAAATCTGAATATTCAGCATTTCACATGATCCTTCAGAAATCTTTCTAATATGTTGATTTGATACTTATAAACATTTTTTAATATTATCAATGTTGAAGATAGTTGTGCTGTGCATGGTCATTGTCCTAAATTATTTGATGAATAGAAAGTTCAGCATTTATTTTAAATGCCTTTACTGTCACTTTTGATCATTTAAAGACATCCTTGTCCTTTTTTTTTTCTTTTTTTTTAAATGCAAAGAAACATTTGGATGGTTTTATATATATATATATATATAGCAATTATTACAGTATTGTACAACAGTAATGCATATGATGAATGTAATACTTATGTAATAAACCATAATTATAATTAAGAATGTTCATTAAGTAATTAAAAATAAAGCCTCAAAACTAAATTGTACAGATGCAATGCAGTAATGACTATTTGTGCATAAATATGCTTCATTTTAATATCACTGTGCACAAAATAAATAAATAAAAAATAGACAAAAGTTTCTTTAAGCAATTATTTTTATCAAATCCCCCCATAAGCACATAGATCTCTGAACTTTAGTCTTTCAAAATACAGATTTCTTGTGTTCTGTCTCACCATTTAGGTCCCAGTAACCAGGCTTGTGTTGGACCAGACAGACCCACCTCGTCTTCTCTGGTGTCTCTGTATCCAGCACTGGGCTATCGGGCCATTATGCAAGAGATGTCCCCTACTGCTTTTGGTGAGGAAGTGAAATCACGCTTGCCAGTTCGTCTAGTTGTCCTGCCTGATTCAGTGAAAGAATCCAGGGCTCAGGAATGCCATGTTAATCACGGCGCTCACTTGCCTTCCTCATGCGTCTCACACAGCTTGAATCTGTGATGTGATGTGATGCAGAAAACAGCATGTAGTCGTTATATGCCGTTAAATACATTTGATTGCAGCTGAGTATCGGCACACCCCAGCTACTGTTGACATCAGCTTAAAGAACTTAAGAAGGTGTAAATAGGGAGGGAATGTTTTTGTAACTGTTGTAATGGATATACATCAGTCTGAAAAGATGGACACACCTACTCATTCTTTACTATTGCTGTTATGCACGTTTGATAATAGTAGTAAAAGCCAATTTTCACAGGTAGTGCATGCCGTTATCTATAAAACTAATTTCAATCATTTAAGCAGAAGTATTTTATCAAAGTATGTTTTGACCTGTGGTTTATATGCATCAGCAAACCATAATGTGTTTTGTTGCTCTTGTTTTGCAACAGGCCTAACAGACTGGGAAGACGACGAGATATTGGCATCCGTCTTGGCCGTGTCACAACAGGAATACCTCGACAGCATGAAGAAAAATGCCATGCATAGAGAACCTTCTCCAGACAGCAGTTGATAAAGGAGGGTTTAAGACACAATCTGCATCTGAAGCAGGAGACATGGGGATCAAACCAGTCACATTCTCTCCATCACCATGCAGTTCACATTGTCCTTCCTTTCCTTCCCCATCCATCCATCCATCAGTCCATCACTGGTCTCAGCCATCCAGCAGTAATGGCCCATTGTTGTGATACTCACCTAACCACTCCTTTTCTTTCTTATACCATTCACACCATCATTGGACTTCTTTAGGTGCATGTGAAAATAAACATGACTGATATCATTATAGAAAACACCGGGAAACGAAAAGTTATTGAAAAAAAGTCATACTTTATCCTCTTAATTAATTGATTAATATAATCTTGTTTTATTTTCTTGTTCGGGATGAAAATGCTCTTTTTTTCTTGGAATAAAAAAAAAGAACTTTCTGAAGAAATATACTTATTTGTTGGCTTCCTTTTTATACGGTCACTGTCTTGATTCATATTTTTGATGACTTCACAATTATTTTTAAAATGTGGAAAACGGTTTTATTGAAGAACAAAATGTTTCTGGATATTTATGCATGTAGAAATGCATGCAATGCTGAAGTGTCTCAAAGGACCACTGAAAAACCTATAAGTCTGGTAAGTGGAGTCCTAAAATCTGCATATAAAGCAATAAATGGCTTCGCTATTAAAGTTCCGTTTTTCTTGGTATGCCATCATGGAGGCAAAACCACATTCGATTTTGTAAATAGCTGATGTGGGACTGTCCCACAAGCACAGAGCATGCATGAGTCATGCCCCTCAGATGGGACTAAGATCAACCTTATTTACATGTGCAATATTTTTACTAAATGACTGTTCTTTCAACAACACTGTTGTTTTTACTGTTTGACTTCAGTTTTGATCATTTCTAGCGAATAACCCTATAGGTTATTTTTGTGTTGTTTTTTTTCACTAGTGTGACTAACTGTATTAATCACTAGAACTTGTTGCTTGGGTGCTACTTAATTTCTCAATTCATGTGTGTTTAATAAAAAAAATAAAACTATGTATTTCCATATAATTCTATATAAGGATCTGGGGATTAGATTCACTTCCATTACCTGTTCCATTTTTTCTAGTATTTGTTTTTTCCTAAAATGCACTAACTTCTAGTATCTATTTTTGGTATATTTGTAATATAACACTAATATCGGTTTAATTTGCTACTAGCAGCATTACTCTCTACTAACCGCTTTGCAGTCTATTTAGAATATTATCACATACGTTTAATTAAAAATGCTATTAGAAATAGCTTGCAAGTTTTAGTGCATGAGTGAATCCAAAATTTACGCCTTACAAAAAATGCCAAAGGTGTTCTCGTCATCGCGCGCCCTTTCTGAGGGACGTTGGGCGTAAGAGCTTAGGAGATTCTTCACATTTTAACCGCAGCTCATTAATATTCATTTATTCAACTTAACCAGCGCTGTGATTGGCTTGTCAGTTCAAAACAGTCCAAGCGTGTTGGCCACGATTGGGCGGGTTCTTAGAGTGGGCGTGTCTACGCGTATAAACTTAAAACATCAACAAACTGCGAGATGATTCAGACGTGCGTCTGGAGGAGAAGCCGCGCAGACGGCCTCTAACGGAGGAATTACACTCGGACTGCGAACAGACAGCGATTAACATGGATATGTCCTGCTGAGGCGGCGCACTCCACTAGCTCCACTAGGTTTTTAGAGTTTTTATTTGTATGAAAACTGAAAATGTTGGATAAAAGGATCGTTGACCTGCGCTCGGATGAGCTGGAAGGCGTAAGAGCAAAAAATGGTAAGTTCGTTAAAATACCGCAGAAGAATTTGAAAAATTTGAATTTGAAAAGTTATTTGAATTCGCCTTTAAACGATTTCGAACGTTATCAACAGTTAAATAATAAATAGCGCTTGTGATAAATATATCAATCCAAAAGTCTAATGCATAATATCCGACGTGCGTATTTTTCATCTTTCTTATATGTGGTTTTCAGTTAAAGAGCACTTTGAGAAGCAGTATAAGATGGGATCCCTTCTGGGAAGCGGCGGGTTTGGTTCTGTGTTCTCCGGACAGCGCATTTCAGACGGACTACAGGTACAAATAAAATACTAAAATATAAAATGCAAACATTTGTGCATATATATATATAATTATATAATTATAACGTTGCATTCCTCCTCTAAATGACTTGTATTATCATTTTAGGTCGCTATCAAACAAATAGCCTGTGATAGAATTCAGCAGTGGGCCAGTCTGGTGAGTAATAATCCTTCATATTAATGTTTTTATATATATATGTGTGTATATATATATGTATATATATATATTTATTTTAATTTGTCATCCAAGTAGAGCTACATTAGTTTAACGTACAAGCAATGAGATGATAGAAATATGAATTGTAGCGCCCTCTTCTGATTGTTTGGGTTTTTACCGGAACTGGGTCGTACACAGAAATACAGAAAGTGACGTAGGCGTGACGATACGGATTTTTCAAAACAGCCTAAAAGGGAAACTTAAATGGACTTTCCCATGTGTGTCAGAGCCTGTTTCACAGTAATAGCTTTGATAGGTGAGATATTTATGGTTTCAAAACAAGAAGAATATTTATAGCTTTAGAATATTTACCAGATTGAATTGTAGTTCCCCTTTTAATGACCTCGTGAGAAACACCTGCAGTAGCCTATTTGGGACTTTTCTAGGGAATATTTTTAATAAAACGTCTTTTCCGGTGGGAAATAATCAGAATAATGACCGTTGTTTTTTTATTTACCTTTCATAGCCTGGTACAGCAAACAAAGTGCCCATGGAGATCGCTCTCCTCCTGCGTCTGGGTGGAGGATCAGGGTCTCTACCCGGTCACCGCAGCATCATCCGGATGCTCGATTGGTTCGAGGTGCCGGGTCAGGGATACCTCATAGTGTTTGAGAAACCCCAACACTGCCAGGACCTTTTTGACTTCATCACTGAACGTGGGGCCCTAGAGGAGTCCATTGCACAGAGGTGTGAAAAAGCGACAGATTTTTGGCATTCGATTCTAACAGTAAGCCACAATACTAATGAGAATTGTCTATTTTAGATTCTTCAAACAGGTCATTGAAGCCCTGCAGTTCTGCCACTCTAAGGGAATTGTGCACAGGGACATCAAAGATGAGAACATCCTTGTTGACAGCCGCACCGGAGACATCAAAATCATAGACTTTGGATCTGGTGCTCTGCTGAAGGACTCCATTTACACTGACTTTGAAGGTAAGGCATCGTTTGAGTGGTTATTGAATATGCATGACTGTATCATGAATCTGGAGCGGTTTCTAATCACCTCTCTGTGTGTTTAGGGACCAGAGTCTACAGCCCTCCAGAGTGGATCCTCCAGCAGCGTTACAGCGCTCGTCCCCTCACCGTGTGGTCGCTGGGTGTACTACTCTTTGACATGGTGTGTGGAGACATTCCCTTTGAGCGGGACGCTGACATTGTGCATGGCACCCCAAGTTTCACTAAACGCATCTCCAAAGGTGAGCCCACGAACAAAATGAAATCTACTTTTTTAAAGAGACAGTCCACTCAAAAATAAGAATTCTATTATCATTTACTCATCCTCTCGTTTCAAACCTGTGTGACATTTTTGAAAAAAGTAAATGTAATTCCATTCATTTAATTTAATTAACTATCCCTTAAACATGTGTGAAAATGTCCTTTAGGCTTATTAAACTGCAAGATGCAATTAAATGGAAAAAGAAGTCCTGTCCAACATTGCACTTGTAGGTTTATTCAACATTTTTTTTTCATTTGCCAGAATGCCAGTCTCTGATTCGCTGGTGCCTTTCGTACAGGCCGGAGGAACGGCCTAGTTTGGAGCAGATTTTGCATCATCCGTGGATGATGGAGAGCACTGAGGACATTGGAGATTTGCAAGCAGAAAGCAATATTATGCCAAGCCTTTAAATCCTGAAGGATTCGATTCAGAAATTTCACACACACACACACACACACACTGTTTTGTTTTACACACTGGACTTCCTGAACTCTAGTTGCTTGCTTCTGGATTCTTCCTTATGTATTTTTTGTTAGGCTGTGGCTCAACATTTGTGTTGTTTCATCTGGACTTGGGATCTATATTTACCCAGAATGGCCCTGGAATGCTGCAGGTTTACTCTATGAATGAATATTTCCCACAACTACAACCATCACAGCTCAATGCAGCGTTTTTTATTTATTGCTGATTATTTATTTTTTTCAGCCATGTACTAATTTATTTTTGCAAGAGGTTTCAGAAGCAGCAAACTGTGTTCGTCTTGTCTGTTTGGTTGTTTTGAAGTTCTAACTGACCTAAATGACAGTAGGTGGACTATTTACCGCAGTTATTTATCAGACTGCGATGATACCTGGTTTTACAGGTTTCTGTTGTACAGTGATATTCTTTCCCTGTTCTAAGGGGTTACAAAAAGACTTTGGATCTGCTTTCCAGCCTTTTGATGGGAGGCCTGGCGGAACAATAATTCAGGCTCACGTGAATCTGTTCCCATTTATCAACACACACTCTCAAAGAAGGTGCGACAGAAGAGAAGAGGAACATTCCTGTGGATCCTGTTTACTCTAAATGAACCAATTTCCTAAATGGATTCCTCAGAGCCATTACAAAGCTGGCTTTTAGTTTCTGTTGGTATTGTTTGTGAAATGCCTGCGCTGTAACTTAAAGAATGTTGTCAGGATGCTTTGTACTGAACGAACTCAGCCATGTGCCATTTTGTTGGAAGTTCCCAAAGGTCAGCATTTTAACTAATATCATGAGAGTTTCAACCACTTTTGATGTTGACTAAAAAGTGCCTATGGGTTTTTCCTAATTGTCTGATTACTCACCAAAGAGATCTGCCTAACTATCTTATGTGAGGTAAAGATGCAAAAAGCCAGATTCGTCTGAATCGGATTTGAAATCTGAAAGTAAAGCAAATTCTCCAAGTGGTTTTCTTGGATCCAAAACAGCATTGACATGCTTGAATTTTGTATGATTTGAGACTTTCAAAATGTAATGTGTGCAAATCAGACTTTCCCCAACATAACCTGTAATGCATCCATGTAAACACTGGGGTATTTTTGATAAGGGCAGTTGACTTTTTTTTTTGTCATGAAAAAAATCCTGGCGTTTTTAGCTTGGATTGGCGCAAACAATTTCTGTAAATACTTGTGTATTCAACAATGTACTGTGGCTGTTGTCACATGATGTTTAATTTAAAAGATTCTATGAATAAATAATATAGATGTGAAATATCTATATTTAAAGAAACACCTGTCTTGTCTTTTCTATCCATTTGTGCTCATGCAAAATGAGCAACAAAACGAGAAACTCCAGCCATATCAGTGATCATAGATTTCTGTTCATCACTTTAAGGGGATTTTTAAACAGGCCTCTCCAGTCCAACCATTCAGGTTATTCCCGACAAGTTAAGCAGGAATGTTTTTAATCATGTTCACGTGCATGCTTTACTGTAATGAAAGAACTGACTTTTCCACATGGTTTAAAGTCTGCATCTTACACCCTGAATCTATATACTGGTAGAAACCAAGGTGTGTCACACTAATCCTCAAAAGTGAAGCCATTGTGTTTTGATTACCCCCAGGTGGCTGGTCTCAGTATAGGTTATAAAACCCACCCCAAATCTGACATCACATATTTTGTTTTAAAATGTTTGTCATTTGATGCATATTTTATTACACTGATGTAAGTTCAAGTATTTGTTGCAAATATGCGCACGTGTAATGTAAAAGGACTGCAGTGACCAAGTAAGCAAGAGAAAAAAGCCCAAAGATGTCAAGCAATTAAAAAAAGTGCCGGAAAATAACCCAGGTAGCAACAAATGTAAGCCAGACCTGGGCCATCACTGCTTGCTGTTTGGGAAAAGTACAGGCCTACAGTCTTAAATGATCTGAGATGACCGAACACCTGAGAAGAGATGATGTCAACCCTCAGACAACATACAGAATTACCAAATTTTGCCATAAATTAAATATATTAAGTTTCTACAATATGCAAACATATTGTATCGTTAATTTTTTTTTTTGCACATCCATACATATGGTTTTTGCACTCACTCTGGACATTCACTTACACTAGTGGCCACTGCACTTTCATGGTCATTAGTTAATTATATCACTCTATCACAAGCCACTTGAAATAAATCACTTCCAAGCATATTTACATGCATAAAGTCGCTTTAATTATGTGGATTGCACAGCCCCTGGCCATTACCATTCTTATTTATTTATCTAGTTTGTATTTTTATTTTTTTATTTTTGTATATTCTTTCTATATTGTGTATTTTGTACTGTACAGCTATTTTTCCTATTTATTTCCTAACAGACACCATTTGTTTTAGTCGCTATGACATCAGAATGTTTTTAAAACTGATATTTGGTTTAAAAAATCCATGCATGTCATACATGTGTATCTGTATATCTATGCTTGCAACTATGTACAATGTCTTCAGTGCTGCTGCCCCCTAGAATCTCCTGTAATGCAGTGCAATCATTCTTCAGCGCAATCAAAGGTTTGTTTGTTTACATGGACTCGTCTCCACAGCATTAGTTCAGCTGAATATAAGTTAAGCAAAAGGTGGCAGACTAGTAAAGTTAGTTAGTTAAAATAGAGTTAAAAAGAGTTAGTTAAAATAAAAAAATAAAATGGACAATGAAAGTCGAAGAAGAAAAAAAAGTCACCAAAAAGAAAAAAAACTTCCACGTACAGTTACGGGAAGTGATTTTGCGGGATTTTAACCCTTTCCTCGATAACATCTAATGTGTTTCATCGAGCAGCTGAAGAGAAATCAGCATTAAACTCTGTAATCATTTCAGATCAATATTTCTGGAGTTCATGCTTAATGATGATGAAGACTGGACGAAGACTGGACGGTAGGAAGCATTATTACATCCTCTGTCAGGGTGCATTAAGTTTTGTATTGTTACAAAGTCGGTGTTATAAGTAAATAAGACAATGTGTATTATTTTTGCTTGTTGCCTGTACCAAGATACCCCCGTTTATTTGTAAGCAAAATCCGGGAGCGATCAAAAATGGTAAAAACTACAGATCCCACTTCCTCATTTTTTGTATTCCCGCTAACGGTTAGTCTGCTCGACCCCAGCGCATTATGGGTATTGAAGTTTTTTTGCGCCACAGCTCTTTTTATCTGTTTGCTCTTACCCTGTCGAACCATACATGACAGCCATAATAAAAATAAAACAAATGAACCTTTTAAGGATGCCATCATGAAAGTAAACAGATTTGTCACCCCTGTACTTTTTTGGGTGGTGATTACATGATATTCCATGGAAGTTTTTTATTCAAGCAAAAAGCACCATGGTAAGAATGAGAAATTTCCATGTTGTTACCTATTTTATAATACAATGTTTAAAGCTTTAATTCTCACATTCTACTATTTTGTCTCAGTCTCACTGACAGCAAACGTTCATCTGTTGTGTGTTTAGATCTAAATATATTTCCTGTGTCTCTTGCAGTGAACCTAATGAAGTTCATCAGTGTGGTGATTTTAGTGATGCAGAACATATCGCTCATCCTCAGCATCAGCTACGTGTGGACGCTGTCTGATTTTTTAGCCACATCTGCTGTTGTGATGGCAGAGATTCTTAAAGTTCTTACTTGTCTGTTGATCATTTCGATGCAGAGGACCGAAGAAGCAAGTGTTGTTGACATTGCTTGGATTGGCAGAACTGTTTCACTGTGACAGTATCATAAGATGTTAAGTGATTTATACTTAAAATGTATAAACAATTGAAATCTCTTACATTTTAACTTGTGGCAAATATGTATGTACTGTCCTTTTTTTTCACTGTGCAATTATAATATTTACATCTATTTTTGTTGTATGAAGTGCAATTAAAATCAGCTGTTAATAAGTCTGAATAATGTCAAATATTACTACTTATGAGTAATATGAGATTTAATTAAGAATTAAGAAACTACATTTATTATTAAATGTAGTTAATGTAACTTATTCTTATCCTTATGCTGGCTCTTACCTCAGTATTTGTATTGTATTTTATTTTATTTTTAATTTATTCTTTTATATTGTACTTTTCTCCTCTTTCTCTCCTTTTTTTTGTTTTTTTATAACTGTTATATGCCGGTGTACTGCTGCTGGAAGCAAAAATTTCCCAGAGGAACCTTCCAGAGGGATTAATAAAGTTCTATCTAATCTAATCTAATCTCTATCTAATTTTAAATGTATAGCCTATGGTAGCTAATTTTGTGAATACTGTGAAAAAAAAGATTATATTTTATATTACAATTACAAATATTTTTGTCCACCAATGCAAAACTTAAATCCCTAATCCTCCATTTGATTTGCATAATTCTACTATAAAAAATACTGAAAATGGCATGGCATCGCCATAATATATCAACAGCATCCCACGGTAATACCATGTTTTATTTATTTAAAAATAAATATTAATATATTTTAAAAATACTGACCTTATTTGGTATGTACGATTACCATATGCATATATAATGTACAATATAATACAATTTTGTGGTACCATTATTGATTGATTGATTTATTGGTTGACTCCGAGCCTGTAGGCGGCGCTAAAACGTTTCCGTCATTGAGCGCTCGAGCGAGTGCAGGAGCGTAACAGGAAGCGCTTGTGTGTTTGGGGACGTCAACACTTTTCCTCGAGCGGCTCTGGTCGTTTCCACCTCTTTCCCCGCGTTTGTGAACTGTTTCATGGGGCAGAATCGGGGAAATCATCGTTGAGCTCTGTAGTCGTTACAGATCGAGCGTAGATTGTGGTTCGTGTTTGATATTGATGAAGATGATGGCAGCAGCAGGCACTGAGAGTCCTAACAGAGGCACTGAAGATAAAACATCCACCCGAAGACAGAATGAAGGTGAGTAACAGCATTTTATTTACTGGTTAAACTTCTCACAGCTTAAGGACTTCAACGAAAATGGAAAATTGGAAAATTAACAATGGTAACCATAGTTACCTCCCAAATTTCCCAGTCACCTGTAATAAAGTGGCTCTTTGATATGACCATGCTTTATATTATGGTATAAATATAACTATAAATAGTCTGTATAATGGTACTGAGGCATTATTACCATCTGATATCATAACTTAAATAAATGCGTCAAACTAACTTAAAATAATAGATACAGTAATCTAATACAGTAAAATACAATGATTCAGAATCATTTATTATGAACTAGCAACGTTTTCAGGAAATGTGGAATTATTTTAATAACTATTAGAAAGAAATGTCACAGTGCTGTGCATTTATTTTAATAACTATTATTGCATTTCGTGCATATGCTGTAGTATAAGTTCTGTGTAGGCTAAATATCATGAATATAGCAGTCATTTCATACAGTTGTATGTGTTATGGATGGCTAACCTTAGCTTTGATGTAGAGCCCAAATATTGGAAGCTGTTATTAATAAAAGTCAGGATCTAAATGCAACATATTTATGATATTGCAAAGGAAAACTATCAATTTTTTTGGTTTTACTTCAAAAATGTATTTATTCAAAATGTACTTTGAGAAAGCTGCACATCTGTTCACTACAATATATAGTTTTCTGAACAAATATTAACACTTTTATTTATTTATTATTATGTAAACAAAGAGTGGACACTTGTACTACCTTTATTAATCTAGTTAAGCTTAGTTCTGTGTTTCTACAAGGTTTTGACATCTCAAGATGTAGAAGTTAATCATTTATTGTCCAAATGTGAATGAAAAAAAACAGTATTATATTAAGAAATTGACATAAATGTTAATAAATGCTTTAAAAATATAATTTGTTCACCGTCTTTGTACTGCTGCATGTTTAAAAAGTCTCAAGGACTAGTGTAATGGATGTCATGCACTAAAAGGATTCATCGTGGCAGTTTTGTTTTGTTCTGCCCAGACAGGAGCTTAAGGTTTTGATGTTGTGGCATTTCTCTCACTCCATTTGTATCTGTGACATGCATCTGTGAAGAAAAGAAAAGACATTAGTGCACTATAAACCAGCAAAACAAGTTTATAAGTTTCACAATTCCTGTTTATCATGTCTGTCCATGTGTCCACAGGCTGTCTCATGAAACTTGAGCTCAAATTTTTTTTATGCGTAATCTTTCTAATAATAACACCATGGTAAAGATTATTTTTTTTGTATTTTTGGTGAGATTAGTCCGTTTTATGGCTTTATTAATATCTTAATAAAGATAGTTTATCATGTCTGTCCATGTGTCCACAGGCTGTCTCATGAAACTTGAGCTCAAAATTTTTTTTTATGTGTAATCTTTCTAATAATAACACCATGGTAAAGATTACTTTTTTTTGTATTTTTGGTGAGATTAGTCCGTTTTATGGCTTTATTAATATCTTAATAAAGATAGTTTATCATGTCTGTCCATGTGTCCACAGGCTGTCTCATGAAACTTGAGCTCAAAATTTTTTTTTATGTGTAATCTTTCTAATAATAACACCATGGTAAAGATTACTTTTTTTTGTATTTTTGGTGAGATTAGTCCGTTTTATGGCTTTATTAACATCTTCGATTTAGTTTTTTCACCTTTTCGATGCTATTTAAGTCAGATAACATTGTCGTTTTAGCTGTTTGGTCATTAGTTTGCCAGTAAACTGCTTCAGCAAGCTAATAAATGAACTAGAAAAAAAGGTTTGCTGAATGAATGAAGTGTCTGTAAGCAGGGTGTTGCCACCGGACTAAGCAAACATTCGCTCTCGGCGCTGTCGACGTGTATAGGTGTGTCCTAACTGAAAATACAAACTAAACATTGACTAGCATCATTCAGAAATATTGAAATGGTGCCATTTTACTGACGTCAGTGTTCAGAGCCGTTAATTCAGCCTCAAGTTAGGGCAAGAATAGCGCATGAATATATTGCCCAGCCCTACCTCCAGTTATTTGGGGTTCACACTGTCAGTAAAGGACATGGCTTTGACTACAAGTTGACTAAAAGATTATGTCTCTTGCAGTCAATAGGAAGTTGAAGTATATCAGTTTGGCCATTCTGGTGGTCCAGAATGCATCGCTCATCCTCAGCATCCGTTACGTGCGGACGTTGCCGGGAGATCACTTCTTCACCACATCAGCCGTGGTGATGGCAGAAGTTCTTAAAGTCCTCACCTGTCTCCTCATCACCCTTGTACAGAAGAGAGGTGCGTTCACACAAATCACTTTGTGGCATGTTAATCTTTAATAGCCCAGTTTCACAGATTTGATTTTAAATGCATTTTAATAGAAATTCCACCTTAATATTTGATTGACATTCATATGACTGTATTTGTTCCCAAACCCTAATCTAGCTAGAATTAAATTAAATTGCATTAAACTGATCAAAAGTGACAGTAAATATATTTATAAATAATAATAAAACAAATTCTATTTATCAAACTATCCTGGAAAAACAAAAAAATCAGTTTCACAAAAATATTAAGCAGCACAACTGTTTTCAACATTGATAATAATAAGGAATCTTTCTTGAGCATGAAATCCTTTTTATTATAAAGATTTCTGAAGGATCATGTGACCCTGAAGATTGGAGTATTGATGCTGAAAATTCAGCTTTGCGTTACATTTTAAAATTACATTTAAATAAATTCAAATAAATAAAGAAAATTAATGCAAAGTTCTTTTAGTTTTATTTATTTATTTATTTTTTAGCAATTCTACTGTTTGCGATTAAATAAATGTAGTTTTGGTGAATATAGGGAAAACAAAATCCAATTATTAGTTTTAATAATTAATTTATATATTTAATTTTTACATACAGTTTTTAAATTATTACTTTTATCAGTAGTAGTATTGCAGCAATGTGTCATTTCTTATTTTTTTGTAATACAGGTAATGTGAAGTCCTTTGTATCGTTGTTGTATGACTCTATAGTCGTACAGTATTCGGACACTCTGAAGTTAGCTGTTCCATCACTCATCTACACTTTACAGAACAACCTGCAGTATGTGGCCATTTCTAATTTACCAGCAGCTACTTTTCAGGTGAGGCTGCCTTTCTTTCACTTCTCTCTCTTAAGAGGTTCTGTCATACGTGATCATACGTCCCGAACTGTAGACATGTGTGACACAGTCTGCTGATAATGTTAAAGTTTCTCATGCCAGAAGAGTTGTATTTTTAGTATTGCACAACAACTTGCTATTCTTTTTCTGATGAAATTTGCTGTTAAATAACTAATCGCATCCAAAATAAAAGTTTTTGTTTACATATGTGTGTGTGTGTGTGTGTGTGTGTATATATCAAAAATTTCCCAGAGGAACCTTCCCGAGGGATTAATAAAGTTCTATCTAATCTAATCTATATATATATATATATATGTATGTGTGTGTATGTATATGTATTATGTATAAATAAATACATGCATATATATAAAAAAAATAATAATGCATGCATATATTTCAGGTGAATATGTTTATATTTTATTTTTATTAATATTTTATATACAGTACTTATTTATAATAAAAAATATGAATATTAATGTAGACATGTAAATATTGTCAAAATATATGCTGTATGTGTGTGTATTTATATATACATAAATATAATAAATACGCACACATTGCGCAAACAAAAACTTTGATTTTGAATCAAGATTAAACTTTTGGCTGCACTAATAAGAATTAAAATACACTCAACAAAAAAATAAACGCAACACCTTTGTTTCTGCTCTGATTTTTCATGAGATGGACTTAAAGATCTAAAATTCATTCCAGATACAC
>JAUMHI010000046.1:2613406-2653431 GCA_032359435.1 Enteromius unitaeniatus
TTATGATCGATGTCATAATGCGCTCATGAGCATATGACTGCATATATATATATATATATATATATATATATATATATCAATGCTTACATGCTCCACAGCTTGGCAGGGCTACTCATTTTTATATGGAAAGATCATTAACACACATTTGCTACTTTTCAAAACAATTGAGATCAGAAATTCTGAAATACAACACAGAAGTAAATTACATTTTTAAATATATTTGTAGTAATATTTCATATAACTACTGTTTTATTTAGATAAAAGCCTCTGAAACAAAAATTCTTCCTGACCTCGTGTCCTTCCGACACTAGTGTATACACAGTAGTCAACATACGAAGTGGATCAAAACCTTTCATCAAAGTTGTCCTAAAATCAAAAACAATACCTATTCCTCTCCTAGGACAACTTTGATGAAAGGTTTTGATCCACTTTGAATGTTGACTACTGTATATGTATATGTGTTAAGTTTGGGAATTTATATGAATGACTATATTCAAAAATGAAATCTGCCATAATTTAAGTAAATATGTATGTATAATTGTTAATACATTCCTTTTGACAGTCCTACAAACATTTTAAATGAAGCAAGTTCTCGCTATGTGTTTTGCATTGATTGAACTAGATTTATGAATGAAAGATTGAGATTAAAGTTTTTTTTTTTTCTGCCACTACAGATGCATTTAGAGAAGTGAGAAAATACAGTGTGACAGAGAAAGTGGATCTGAGCAACAACCCCGTGGCTATTGAGCACATCCACATGAAGCTCTTCAGAGCCCAGAGGAACGAATACATCGCCGGCTTCGCTCTGCTCCTGTGTTTGTGAGTGTTTTTCCCCCACATGTCTCTCCCATATTCTATGCTGCTTTCTCCCGCAGGGCTCTCTCATTTCTGTATTTTGCCCACCTCAACATGTTTCTCTTTGGCACTAGTTTCTGAACACGTCAATGACACAACATGGTCTGATTTCATTTTAGTTGATGGCTTACAGTAGATTTCTGGACCAAGCTTTTAAACCAAACTTTACCCGGACCCTCCAAACAGGGTCATTGGGTTCAGCACGTTCTGTCCCTGAGGAGTGCATAAGTTGTTTCATTGTAACCATTTGGTATACTGCAGCGCTCACTAAAATTACCAGCCAACTATTTACTCCCACTTTTTATACTGTCATTTAGCGCTTGCTGAGTTTAAAATTAGTACCCTTGGTGTACTGCTACAGGTGGTTTTTACTAGGTTTGGTCCTCAACTATCCTAACACTTCTCAGCTGTTACTTTAGCCTGTTGTAGCCTTAAAGACCTCATCTGTCAGTCAAATCAGACAGCCAAACTCAAGGATATTCAGGACAGATTATAGTTATTTGCGTCACAATAAAAGATATTCTGTTAGAAGTTTTATCAGTGATGTTTAGTTAAGTCATAACTCATATCAATAACTTTGATAATGTTATTACAGAGTGTACTGTTGTTATGATAAGGACGATAAGGGGAACTTCAATAGGTGAAATAGCTCAAATGTTTTTCACGTCTGACATACCACAATAAATAATCTAGACTTAGCTGTGCTTTTTTTTATAATATGGAAATTTGTTACCATCTTTTAGTATGCAAATGTGTTCATGTTAGGTAGTTATATAGGAGCATTAAGAGCTTTTTATTTTGAAGTGCGAAAACCCACATTTTAGGTTTAGATTATATTATCACAAAGTCAGTGATTTAATTAGTTATTTATTTTTGCTTTTAATTCTGTGGTTAGCCAACAGCCATCACTATATTTTAATATATTTTCACACCCATCATCTTTCACAGCCTTATTGTATTTATACTTCAGTCTTGCTAACTATTCTTACTTTTTAATAAAGACTGAAGCGGGTATTTGTTGAGGGAACCAGGGTGATTCAATAAAGTGAAAATCCAGTAATGTTATTTTGCATAAAATGCCAATTAGCTTCCGGATTTCTCCAGCACAGATCTTGCATTCCTACCCGATTGGATGCAGCGTTTTTATTTATAGTCACAAAGGTAAATGAGTTGTGTACGTGTGGGACACAACGAGAGAAGAATATGCTGCCATATTACAGTAGACATGGAAAGAATCTTCTGTTGAGCCGGTTGGGGGTCTCCCACAATGTTTCCATTCACAAACCTCATCCTCGGGTACTTAACGTCCCACATCCCGATTGGACAATTTGTTGTTGTGCTTTATACGTAACATTTGAGAGTCTCCCAGCTCTGCATAGCTTTTCCTTACAGGGGTTTCACCATATTTTCTCTGAATGGCAGGTTATTTATATCCTGCCGGATGACTACTACATCCATTAGCGATACTACTTCCCTTGACTGCCGGACTTGAGTGTCATTTTCGTAATCATATGGACAGCTGCAGGACATGTGATCAAGCAACTGGTGATGGGCATTATATTTAGCCTGTGTCCATGGTATTCTCACTGGCCGAAAGGCCACGACTCTTGTTACAAAACGAACCTCCTCCACCTTTCCAGCAAATGCACAGATACCACAAAGGTGACTGAAGTGTCACATGACAGCTTGACATGTGCTTCAGGCATGTTAGGATGCAGTAGCTGTGTGGACATTTGCAATGTGTACTTGAAATGGCAGTTCAGTGATAATGCAAGACTGAAAATAACTTGTTTTTAGACAATATACAGTGAATCAAGTCTGTTTGTCTTAGTCCAGTCACACCTTACAAAAGTTAGGACAAAAATTGTTAGTGGGGTAAGACAAGTAACTTCATTTGTATAGTGCTTTTAACAATACAGATTGTGTGTACTCTACAGTTTTAAACTGGAAAATATAGTGTCAGTAGTGTATGATGACATGATTACACAGTCAAAGAAATACATTCATTTAAAGATCTCTTCTCTTCTAAAGTAAATGAAACTTTTATGAATGTTTGGAACTTTTTTCCCCCTTTCATTTTATACACATGCATCTGATATTATAATTTTTTTTGCCCTTTATTTATTTATTTAATGTAACCCTAAAGTTGATTCAAGAAACAGTTTTTTATTGCAAAATCTAATCTAATCTAATATAATCTAGTCTAGTAAATAAAGAAGGGTCATATTTCACCACCGAAAAAACTGTTGGAAAGAGAGATCATCTGAATCCTATTTTTAGTTCCGTTAAATTTTGTTTCTTTATTTAAATAAAGATTAAAAAAAGGTAGAGTGTTTATACATGATTACTATATGCAGTATTTGTTGTACTGCCTTTAATTAATTGTGATTCTAATGAAATCATTTTTGAACAGGACATTTTTATTGCATTGAAAATAGTCTATTTTATTTAAACTGAAATGTCTGACTGTATAAACACTTGCTCCAGCTTAAAAACAGCTGGTTTTCTCATACTTGGCCAATTTAAAAATCAGGAGAAGTTAAAGCGAATCTACTCTAGGTCACCTCATAGTATCTTGTTACGTCATGCAGAGCATTTGACCAAAGTGTGGGCTTCTCTTGCATTTATGCAAGTTGCGGTTGTCCATTGCTCAATCCATCTGCATTTTGGTTTCAACAGCTTTTTATGAAACCTTGAACTTTATTACAAACATGGATACTGATATGAAGGTGATGCGTTCTGTCTTTAGCCTCTGCGTCTAAGCTCACGGTTCAGATGTCATCAGCCTGCATGTCTCGGCTCATCTGTAGAAGAAGTGAGAATAGCCAAATGCTATACTCTGTCTTTAGGCTGGTGGAAACCATGTGATATTTGCTTATGGTTAAGCGGTAGTTGCTTATTTGTTTATGCTGATGTTTGCTGTGCTGTCTTTTGATGGTGATGAATGCACATCAGTGTTTCCTAGTAGTGTCACATGCTTTTGGAGTGATGCTGCGTAACCCATCTAACATTTTGGATAGAACTATTTAGAGAGATGTTTATTTCTGTAGTCCATAAAAAAATAGAAAAATAGGCATGTATGTTCAGATTTGACTTCTCCCTTTTAGATTTGCATGTAAAAATTAACATGTTATTCAAGTGAAGAGATGTGTGTCAAAGTGCTCAGACTCTGAATTTCAGTGTACTTATGCTCTATATTCTTTTTTTTTCTGGATTCTTTGATTAATTAAGTTCTAGCATGTATTTAAAATAGTTTTTTTTTTGTAGAATATATACTACCGTTCAAATGTTTGGGGTCAGTAATTTTTCATTTTAATTTTTTTTAAAGAAACTTTTTTTTTTATTCAGCAAGAATATGTTAAATGGGTGAAAAGTGACAGTAAACACTGAAAATAAAAGAAAAAAAATCTGTTTTGTATAAATGCTATTCTATTTGACTTTGTGTACATCAAAAAGTGTTGCAGGTTTCAAAAAAAGCTCCTTACAACATTGATGATAATAATATCAGCACATTAGGATGATTTCTGGACGATCATGTGACACTGAGGGCTTAAGTAAAAATTGCTGAAGAAAATTCAGCTTTGCATCACAGAAATAAATATTTTAAAGTATATTAAAATAGAAAACCAGTATTTTAATTTCACAATTAATCATGTTAAAATTGTATTTACATATAGTTTTAATGTAGAATATTTTAAATAAGTGCTATATTTAAAAAAAGGGTTCAAGGCACTGCTTCTGGTCCAAAAAATTAAAAAAAGCCTTTATGTACATTTTGACCATCTCAAAGATTAAAAATCCCTAAACGTCTGCACATGCATTCTGCTTTCAGCCTTCTTCAGGTATCAAACGAATGACAGATGTAGATATAATTATATATGTATATAAATATAAATAAGAAAGTGTTATAGAAGCTTTGTTTAATATTGGATGCTTTTGTTTATTTAATACCATCCATCATAAAATAATTGATGTCTGGAGCACAAATGTGTGGGACGAGTTACGCCATGCAGTTCAGAATTTAGATTTAGGAGTTTGTACAAATACTAGTTATAGAGATCATCGCCTCTTCAAGCACCAATAATTATGGCAAACTCTATGTCGGTATAGTGCAGAATCACAACGTAGGCTGCTGCGGTGAGCCGTAACGATCAGATACACACTGACTGTTTAGTAAATCCACTGGTGTCTGATGAGTTCGTGTTGTTGTTTTTTTCCTCCAGGCTGCTGAGACGTCTGGCCACACTGCTGTCTCAGCAGGCTACGCTGATGGCCTCTAATGAAGCCTTTAAAAAGCAGGCGGAGGGAGCAAATGATGCTGCAAAGAAGTACATGGAAGAAAATGAGAAACTGCAGGAGGTGAGTGAGTTGTGCATGAAAATGCACAAAAAAGAACGGAAGAGAAACCTTTCCCTGGTACCAGGTTAACGGCCAGTGGTGTAACTACAGGACATGGGGTGGGACAGTTGGACCCCTGGGACTGTGATGAAGATGCTGTATTAAGAATGTATTTTAAGATAATTTATTCTTGAATTATTGCTCACATGTTTGATTTAGTCCCACATGCACTTCATTAGTGATGGTCACATGTTCTCTTGAGTCATTCCGGATTGTTAGGTGTTCTCCATTTGTCCGTCCTTGGAGAAACATTGTCCATCACCATCACAGTGCTGCACAATTTGCATTTCGCCTCTAGAGGGCAGTGTTTCACATTGGGCCGGTTTCCCGGATAGGAATTAGATTAAGCCAGGACTAGACCTTTGCTAATTTAGGACTTTTAAGAATGTTTAGAGACTTGTCTTACAAAAAAGCATTATCTTTGAGCATTTTAAGACCAAACAATGGCAATAATGTATTTTAAGATATCTCAGTGCAAGCCTTTTCCAGTTTAGACAGCTCTTAACATTTATTTTAATCTAGGACTAGTCTTAAACCCTGTTCGGGAAACTGCCCCATAATGTCTAGAAATAGGTCTTTGAGTTTACACAAGATGTGAAAGTGAACAAACTTGATACTTGCCTAGTTTTAAATAATTGTAAAATTACTTGAAATGTTGAGATACTGGCCAGTTTTTTTCTTTATTATGGTGTTAAGAAATGTATAAAAATCTTTGGCCCTTATCACTTTAAATGAAATGCTTATTACCGTTTAATTAAGCTCTTTTGCTTGTGGTTGGTGAGATATATTTATTATGCTTTAATTTCTTTTAAAGAGGTCTCCTATGCTCATTAAGGCTGTTTTTATTTGATTAGAAAAACGTAAGATTGTGTGTCCATAATAGATTAAAACTCAAAAAAACTATATATATATATATATGCATTATATATAGGCATTATTGATTGCATCTTTAAGAAGGAAAAGTAACCGTAAAGTTGAGGTTTGGTTTAGTGGTTTATAACTGAAACTTTCTAGGTAGTGATGAGCTTTCATCATTGTGCTGATGAGACACTTAAACACATTTGTGTTCAGTGGGTTTCCAGTGAAATTCAAGGGAATTGCCAACCGCTTTGTATAATTAATGCCTGTTAAGATGCTGACAGTGTAAACAATGTAGAGCGGAACTATAGTTCAATAGAGCAGCTCCATGTTGACAGGCCTTTTCAAACGCAGTGAAAGGAGAAAGCACTGAGTGCTAGTTTGTGTCCTGAGTGTGGAATACATAAGATGACACTCCCATGACATGCATCTGCTCCTAGCGGCCTTGACATCAGCAGTGACTAGTTATTATTACAGCACTGTATGGATATTATAATACGGTTAGGGTTTGTTCTAAACCTCTGACCCGGAGTATTTAGCTACTGCTGGTAATTCAGACATAAATGGTTAACAAACAATTTCAAGCTTGTGTGTTTTGTGTGTTCTGTTGTTAGTTTGTAAGCATTATACTTGGAAATAGATTCTGGGAAATTGGGTTTAATGTTTTTATTTCTCTGTAATTTTCTTTTTTCAGTTTAGTTTTTAAAATATTTTATTTTTTTGTTTTATAATTCCAAGGTAATGTGCTAACTAGTATAATTTTAACTAGCATTATTCTCCGCACAATGTCTGTTAATATTATCTAGTGGCATTTTCATGTTTAATGCAGATTAGCATTATTAGTAGTATTATTTTAGTATTTATTAATATATCTGCTATTAATTCTATTTTCTTTTTAATTTTACTGTAAGTTATAGTAATTTTGAGGGTTTTTTACATAAATTTTTTTAATTTAGGTAATTAAAAAAAAAAAAAAATCAACTTTTTAGGCAAATTATAATTTTTTTGTATTTATTAATATTGCTTAATGTTAAGATATTCTGTTTTTAATATCCTAATATTTGCGTAACAAATTGCAGTTGATCCTCTGTCGTGCGTTTAATTACATACTGATTTCTCATTGATCTAGTGTCTCTTGAATATATATTTAACTGCTTTTTCACTTCACAGTCTTTTACATCTTCAATGTCTATTGATTCTTATAGTAGAGAAACGTACTATTGTGACCGCAGTGAAATGTCTCGTTCATGGTATGACATTTGCAAGCACCGTCATTTCCTTGAATGTCTAGTTTTGTATTAAAAGCCCTGAAAACAGCTATCATCACAAGCTGTGTTATTGTCTTTAGTTCATGTAGTTAGTTAGTATGTGGATGCCCGGGTGTGGGGGATGCTGGGATATATCAGCACCGCGTGGCTCAATTACAGTGCTGACATGCTGTAACTCACTGCATTGATCTTTGCATGCTGTCACCCCATGCAAAAGCACGGCACACATGGGTTATCACACACACACACACACACACACACATCACTGTAATTCACGTCTGTCAAATGTTGTAACACCACAAAGCGAGCCATAAACAAGAGCACAAGCCGTACTGAATGACAGATGGTGGAATATTTCAATTTAGTAAATGAAGTTTGACTCTGGCAGAATGAGGCCTGTAAATCTCCCGCACACAGAGTGTTTTGCCGCTTTGTTCTTGTAGCTTCTGTACAGAACGTGTGTCCTTGAATACAGGGTGAGATGACCTGACTGGACCGTTGTGATTATTTCGCGGTGGTTATTATTGATAGGCGTGAGCGCATAATCCATGTGTAGATGCTAACGGGGTCATTCTGTGAGGGGGCGAGGTCAGAACAGCACATGACTCGTAAAGGGCCTGTATCGATCTCTCATCTCTGTTCAAGGGCAGGCCGATCTCTATCATTGGTCCCCAAGCAGGTGTTTTAGGCCTCTCACATTTAATCAAGCGTGAACGAGATCATGAATTTTGCAAGGCTCTGCTTCATAAAATGTAGTTATATTGCAGCTATTAGTTATGTGAAATAATATTTTAATCATTTATAATGCAATTAGCCAAACCAGATTCCTTTTCATTCATTTTCGTGAGGAGTTGATGGTGAGAATTGGTCGTTTCGGTTTCCATTCTCTGAGCATTTTACTTTTTTAGCAAGGCCACTTATAATGTTAATTAAAATTTAATTTTAGTTCATTTTTACCATTCCCATTCTCCCCCCCACCTTTTCTGTGAAAATTTAGGAAGTTGTTTTTGATGCTTGCATAGATAAATGACCTTTGCTCTGAGTGACGAACCTCCACGTATCGTAATGTAGGCAGTCATGTGGTTGTGGTTTCATAAATGTGGCAGTTTTGCACAATCTGATAAATTCCCATAAACGATCTGGAGGAACTCGAAAGGAAGGTTTGCATTGTGAATGTTACAGCGTGTTTGCATCTTTCATTCACGGGAATCTGCATATGTTTCTAAACATAATGTATGAAGACATGGCAAAAAATGATGCAATTTCCTTGATTTAAGAGATTGGAGATTAAGAGTAGTCTTTTCAGCTTTTTTTTTTATATATATCTGCAGGAAACATCATCCAAAATGTCTGACCCAGATCTAGTTGTTCCCCCCGGGCCAGAAAAACGTCTTTTCCTTGTTTGACATGAAGTAAAACACTCCCCCATGTTTGTTCCCTTGTCCAGGTCACTTTGAAAAGGCTCATTTAAAAATGTCTGTGTGCCTTGGGCCACATATCTTGAGCGGTTTAGCAAGAAAATATGCACTCAGTAAGGTTTTAACGATTTGTAGAACTACTTTCATGTATGCAAAACTTTCATGACCCTTGACAGTTGTTTCCACAATTTTCTTCTTGCTATTATGTGTTAATTTGTAAGCAGAACAAGTCCGTTAGTTAGCGCTGACTGTTACTGACGTTTCAGACAGTTAATGACCCCATGAAATCAAAATTTCACTGAAGTTGTATAAAAGTAAAAGTACTGGACAGTTACATTTTAGCAGATATGTACATTTAACTGTTCTAGTCCTTCTCTTCTGGGAAATGGGAATATTGATGACGTCTTGGTCTCAGGACTTGCTGTGCACAAGTGGTGCTTTATCCCACAATGCATGACTTTTTCATTGGATTTCTAGTCTTTCCTACTTTTTACGTGACAATAATAGGATGTTACTTGCTAACTTAAACATGCAACATGATGAGGGCATGTGACACTTTGCATGCTAAAATATATTTAAATGCAAAATAGTAGGCTACATTAAATCTTCAGCATGCAGTAAGCTACACACCAGTTTTATCAGAGTATCTGTATATAATTACACACACACACATATATATATGGCTATAATGTTTACATTTACTGAGAATTCAACAAGTACTGTTTAGTATGTTTAGTAAGTTAATGATGAAATGTTGCAATGTTTTATTTTATTTTATTTTATTTGATATAATATTAATATTTATTTGATATAATATTTTTTCCCTTCTGTTTTTATTTCATTTTATGTTGAAATAAACGTTGTTTATTTTATTTCAAGTAGTGAAAATGTTTGTTTAATAGTTTTCATTTTAGTTTTAGTAAACTATTACCCTGCAGCACTTTGTAGTATCAAAGTCCAAAATGATCTACTCTCACTGATAAACTCTCAACTAATAAAATAAAAACATCTTTTAAAACATGTCTCTTAGCATGTAGATAAGCAGCTTTTGAATAGCTGAATCATGAAATGATTTTATCAATTGTAACTGGATTCGATTTTGCTGTTAAAGGGTTTTGTATTCAACTGCATCTGTCGTTTTAGTTGATCACGTTTATTCTATAGTGTTCTTGTATTTGACAGACTAAAATCTTATTTCTGGAGAATGTTTAATGTTTGTTTGAGAAGTGTGCCACACAGATGTGATGTTGAGGATTGATGGTTATTCACTAACTGCTGACACAGATGGAGATCATTGATAAACCCAATCATTTCCATCCCTGGAAAATAGAACACTTGTTTGTTTGTTTTTCTGTAAATTGATATGTTAATGAATGGCCTCTGAAACTGGGAAAAGAGGACAGTGGTTTAGGTTTTCTGTGAAATTTTTCCTGTGTTCCTGTTACATCCCTGTCCCTATTTTTAGCTAAAAACATCCTTCCGAGTAACTGTTTGCCACCCATTCACCTCTGAAACATGATGAACTGGATATATTTGGAAAAAGCTGGATTGAACTTGATTCTAATTATTGGGAATTAATAAGAGTAAGAATACATGGATCACAAAAACATGTATAACAATATTAAACCATCACGAATCATGTTGAATCTTGTGTTTTTTCACATTTTACACCCTCTCAATATTTTCTAGGAATTTAGAGCAACACTTTTTGTGAAATCGCTGATTATCCAATAATATGACTAATAAAGGACTAACTGTTTTTCATCAGAAACTGCGGGAAGCGGGCGTTGAAGTGCCTGAAGTGGGTGGGAAGGCCAAGGGTGGTGTGGAGGAGGATAAGAAAAAACTGACAGAAGAGGTCAGGAAACTGAAGGATGAGCTCGACGCTACAAAGAAAGGTACTGAATAACCCTGAGTCAGTCATATGCTAAACCTCTCCCTGTTGGCAAAACAAAAAAACTAAGCTCCTGTGTGCTTGTGTATGGTTGCACAGCCTCATGGTGAACATTAATGCCCAAACATTTGGCTATTAAACAAAATTGGTTTATGAAGATAATTAGTATTAAAGGGATAGTTCACCCAAAAATGAAAATTTTTATTAAATACTCACCCTCATGTCGTTCCAAGCCTGTAAGAACAAATTCAGATATTTTGTATAATATAAATTATAAAAATACATAAATTCAGAGCTGTCCACATTCACAGCCCAGAAAGGTAATAAGGACTTTGTGACATCAGTAGTTTAACTTTCATTTTATGAAGCTATGAAAATACTTTTTGTTCACAAATAAAACAAAATAAGGATTTTATTCAAAGAGATTATTCTCATAGCTTCATAAAAGTAAGTTTTGTGTCAGATTTCTGAGCCTGCTGTCTGTGCAAGGTCAGAAAGCTCTCAGATTTCATAAAAAAAAAAAAAAATCTACATTTGTGTTCAGAAGATGAACAAACGTTTTACGAGGGTAAGCAGTTAATGACAGAATTTCCATTTTGGGGTGAAAATGTGAAAATCACATTCTGATTAGTTTATTAAAACGAACACTGTTTCTTTAGAATAACGTTAACCTAATGTGTTAATTATTTGGCCACACAATAAAACCAGGAACATTTATTGAGACGTTTATTGGATCGTTTGCCATTCCAAAGTATGGAGCCAGAATGTCTCTTCTGTTCACCAGGGCTGCATTTATTTGATTAAAAATAGTAAATGTATTTGTACAGTACCGTATTATTGTCAATTATTATTATTATGATCTAAAATGACTTTTTTCTATATGGATATATTTGAGATTGAGATTTTAAAATATAAAAAACAGCAGCCTTACTCCAGTCTTATTGTCAGTATTTGATAACTAGTATTTTTGTGAAAACTGATACATTTTTTTAGGATGCTTTGATGAATTCAAAGCTTAGAAGGGCAGTGCTTATTAGAAATAGAAGTCTTTTGTAACATTTTTTGGATTTTTTTTACTGTAACGTTTGATCAATGCATCTTTGTTTCATTATGTAGTGTTGTCACACATAGGTTCAGAGTACATTTAAAGACCTACAGTGAGCAACACAAGATGACCTCAGCAGAACCAGACAAAAGAATGAGCTTAGTAAGATCGATTCCCACACCTGTACACTGTATTTAGACAGTGCCAAAGAGTTCATGACCCTTGGATGACCCAAAACCGAGGTCTCCATTGGGTCATCTTACACCAAAGCACATTTTAAGGGTAGTGCACAAAACCCTAAGTAAGCTTACAGGTATTATTTTATTAATAGTAAATAAAATGAATAGTATTATACACTTCTTTTTTTAAAGGTTTGGGTTCATATATATTAAATAAATGCTTTTTTTTTTTTACTTTTTTTATTTATCAAAGCATCCTGAAAAAATGTATCACAGTTTTCACAAGAATAAGCAGCACAATTACTTTCAACATTGAAAATAAGATGCGTTTCTTCAGCAGCAATCAACATATTAGAAGGATTTTTTTTTTTTTTTAAACATGTGACACTGAGGACTTAAGGTAATGAGGATAAAAATTCAGCTTTTGTCACAGGAATAAATTACTTTACTAAAATACATTGAAATACAAAGCAGTTGTTTAGACTCAGACTCTAGTGCTTATTGTTGGCACTGTTTGGCTGTGTGTGCAGCTCTTCAGAAGTCAGACAGCGATGTGAAGGCCATGAAGAAGCAGGCTGAGAACCTCACAGCGGAGTACGACCGTCTGCTGGAGGAACACGGCAGACTGCAGGTCAGAACTCATGTCTTTGTCACAGCGCTAACATCTTTCCCATCCTAACTCTGTAGTCAGTGAGGCAGCTAGGGACTAGAGCAAAGACTCCTGCCTTCTAAGGCAGCATACGAACTGAAGAGAAACCTGAAATGACCTGAAATAGATGAATGATTTAGGTAGCGTCTGAAGTATGCGAGTGTAGATTAAACATTTATTCTATTTCTTATGCTAAACCTTGTATGTATAAATAGCACGTCTTATTCATTGCTGCGAATCCGTTCTTTTCAACCTCTTAGCTCGTCACTTAAAAAGTGTACCTAGTTCCAACATGCCATTTTATATTAATATAAATGTATTTGTATAAGGATCTAGGTTTTTTTTTCCACTATTAATGTTTGTATATTTATATACTGGTATTTTGGTTCACTCTTGTTTTTTAAACCAGCTCACAATATTGAAAATGTAAAAAAAAAAAAATATATCAGTATAATATTTTTTGGTTTTGGCTGACCATATTGATTTGATAATATTGTCTTGCTATTATGAGTTATTAATATACATAATTCATTTATAAAAAGGAATTATTATTAATAATAATATATTTATTTATGTTTTTGTTGAAGAATTAGTCTTAAATTGTTGTTGAATCCATATTAATGTTCTTGAATTGAATTTCATTAATTGCCTTAATATTAAGAAAACCTAATGGCTATAACGCCTTGAAATAGTACCTCGTTAGTAGCTCGTTATGTTTTAAAACTGAGGTTATTTTCTCAGAAGTGCCATCTTTTAGTAATAATTAACAGATCAAAGAACATTTTCCTGTAGCTCATGCATCATTCCTGATGCTCCGAGGCAAGGGCATGGGCTCACTTCCCTGGACACACATATACACACTGATCAAATCAGAACCTCATAAAAACATAAGAGAAATGAATAAATGTTTCATCTCAGCATCTCAAAGCACATGTGAATCCTCTGCATTTCCTTTTTCCAATCTGTCCTGACGCCAGCTGTCCAATTCAGAGCAGTGTCAATCTGACAGCATCTGCTAGGGTTTTTTTTTTTTTTTCTGCTGCTGAAAGCAAGTGTTATAATTAGGGCTGGGTATCGAGGTCGATACTTTTTACCCAATTTTGATACCTAAAGGGGTTAATCTCATCAGCGTCAGTGAGCCAATAAGACTGCAGCACTAGCCAGTGTGTTTGACCAGAAGTGTATAAATAGCCTTATGTTATTTATATCATTTACACGACTGCAAGTCAGTTCTGTCTCTATATTAAGTAGCTCTTTCTGTATTGTGCACGGTGTAGTTCTGCCACACACATAAACGTGCGCGTGCCGCACACGCAAATAGGCACACTTTCCCGGCCACTTTTCCCGCTTTTAATAGTATTTGTCAGGGTTTAACCGCAAAAAAGAATTCTGCATGTCTCCGTGTTCATGTATGGTGGTTTTGTTTACTAGCAAAACGACCTAAGCGTGACACTTCTGATGATATTAATGTCTTGCATCTTACTAAATGAGGACATAAATACAGTAGGCTACATGAATAACATCTCCAGAACAGCTCCGAGAGTTACTGCAAGAGCATTTGACCGTTTCCTTTGAGTAAATCTACCGTCATATTATGTGTACACAGAACTGTAAAGCCATCAAAATAAAAGTTTGGTTTGGACATGGCAGCAGAAATATATTATTATTGTTCAGTAGAATGTACATAATAGGCTCCTACAAAAAAGATTCAAACAGTATTTCTGCATTGTTTTCAACTGTAATATAAAATCCCCTTTATTTTCCAACAATAAAATGAAATCTTCATTAATTAAAAGACAAATGTTTTATGCCTTAAAAATGATAAGGCAATCGTAAGAATAAATAATAATGCACTAGTGTAAAGGCAGCATAACAGATGTGTAAACTGAAAACTATGTGAACTTTATTAAAACTAATTTATTGTGTTGGATATATTTAATTTCTGTGCAGTGGCTCAGGAGGATTTGAGTCTGTAGAAATGTCAACAAGCTGAAAAAACTGTTTTTCTGAGATAAAGTAATTTTGTTAAAACTAATTTCATAACATTGGTATCGAAAAAAGTATCGTTCAGAAACCAGTATCGAACTTGGTATCGGTATCTACATTTTTTAAATGATACCCAGCCCTAGTTATCATGTGGCTAGTATGCACTGGGGCATGTTTTAACAGGGATTAAAAATATCATGTCTGAATCCACAGTGCTGTCTGTCCTGTTATACAATATGCTTTCACAATCACCAAGGTGGAAATATAATTAAATAGAATTCTCTTCTTGAGCTACAGTAAAGTTTTAATCGCACACATACTGTATAGTAATGCTTGAGATGCATAGAAAAAAAGAAAAAGAAATCAGCGAAAAATATTTTTTGTCACATTCACAAAACTGAGAGACAGGGTAAATTCATCGGCATGTGTACAGTTGGCATCAAATGGTTGAGTGAATGTTATGAGGAAATGTGTTTAAAAGCAACAGACACTTTCCTGGAGGGTCTGATATTGGTATACTAAGTAAAGTTGGAAATGATATATGCTGTCATCAGTCTGTTGCTCAAATTGCATGGGAAGTGTCAGTTTTCCAATATCATAAGCAATGTATCATTAAGTTTTATTTCAAGATGTCGAGACCCAATTTAAATTGCTTTATTAAATGCACACAAAGTTTAATGTTTATTACTCTGAAGTCAGTGCACCTGTCAGTCGGTTTCCTCTGGAAACATTACCGTTATGATCAGTAGTCTTCTCAAGTGTGTGTAAGTGAGCCGAGGGTGGGAGTCAGATAGACAGGCTTCTCTTGGTTATATAAAAATAAGCATAAGTGACCGTGACTCATGAACACGTGCTGCAGTTATAGCATGTTGCACACAGCAACAAGGTTGCTTTCTGCTTTCATGCGCATCACAGCGCTGCTATATATATATATATATATATATATATATATATATATATATATGTGTTTTTTGTGTGTATGCATGTATCTCTTCAGATGTAATCAGCTACAGCACTGTATATACTGTATAAAATGGTGAATTATATATCAATATATACATATATGAAATAGATATAAATTCAGTTTTTAACAACATTTTTGCCTTTTTTATTCTTTTTACTGTTAGTCCCTACAGTGATATAAACTCCTGCTATCTGCATGCATAAAGATTCTGCAATATGATGATAATGCTGTTGCTAAAATAAAGCATGCAGGGTGCTGCTGAGACTTGCTGACGTCATGTCAGCCACCCCAAATTATTCTCCAACTCTTACAGGATTTTGCAAATCTGTCAGTCGGTGATGTTGAATTTTTTTTCTGCTCTGTCTCTGAACGCAGGCCAAATACGACTCTCAGCAGGACAAGAAGTCAGACTGAAGGAACATCATCATGATCATGCATCTGCTCTCTTTCCTGCATCCTCATTGGCTGATAGCAGTTCAGCTGGCTGCGCATCACTTCTCTGGTTGTGTTAGAACAGCGTTCCGTTCTTCATTCATGCGCTTTCACGTGATTCATTAAAGCCCCTGCAGGGTTTTCACACACTGTAGTATGTTTTCTTTCTGTTTTTGCTGTGAACTTCCGGGGTTTCATTTTTAGTTCATATTTTGGTTATAAAATATCAGTTTAGAATTGAATATTTGCTTACGTTTCTTGATGTGTCAGTTTGTACGTCAGGTACGTCGAGCCTCATCAATGAAACACAAGCAGAGTGAATTTGTTTACCAAAAAATACAAATTTGCTTTAAATGAACTCGCCCTCAGTCAATCCAAGATGAGTTTTTCTTGATTAGAACAGATTCAACAGAAAGTAAAAAAAAAAAATATATTATGTTTTGTGAATTATTAACATGTTTTTATCAGCTGTTTGGGCTCTAATTCTGACGGCACCCATTCACTGCAAAGTATCCTTTGGAATTTGCTTGGAAAAGCCACACTGAATTTAATACAATAATTTACATAAGCATGATTTCACAGTTTCCACAAATTCATTCAGCTTGAGATTCGTAAATGAGTCGCATTGTTTATATGGAAGGACCAAAAAAAGATGTTTTTGATGTTGTAATTGTTGGGTTTAATTATTTTTTTTTTTATTAACTGCTTTCATTTTCTTACCTTATGGGACAAACTTCAGACTTTGCTTATGAATATGAAGATTTGGTTGCAATACAGATGCATGTGTTGGTTAATTTTAGATCTTTGATTTACAGGGTACACGACACTTTACACCCGAGAAGCACTTAAGAAAGAAAATCCCTCCAGTTTATGATCGACGAGCATCATTTATCATTTTGACTGTTGCGCATCATGCTATAGGAAGATATTTTTGTGCTTTATTTTGTCTTGAGGATGGGATAGCTCTTTTTCTTTGGGGACTATTGTAGAGCAGAGTTAATAAACTGCTTCTTTCCAGTTCTGTCTGGTTTGAGGCCACTGAGTCGGTATAATCTGATATGAGCCCGGCAGGGCTGTTACAGTGGGTAAGAACGCTGCTTTGGCAGGAACAGTAAAGCATCCACAGCTGATATTGTGTTTCAAAACACAGCGCACTGTATCTCTCGTCCTCTAGGTATTGAAATGATATTAATGTCACATTTGAGGGCCATGTGTTAGTTTTGCAATTTACATGCGGATAACGTTTATCACTACTAAAGGTCACCGGGTTGAACTCTTCACTTGCTGTTTTACAGTTTAAGTGCCCCGGGTTTCTTTTCTTCTTTTTTGGCATGTGTAAATAAATATCTTTGCAACCTTAGAGCAGTGCGACCTGAAAAAGAATCAGCCGGAATGACATCATAGCCGTGTTAAAATAGGGCTCTGTGGGAACAACGTTAGCGCTGTTTTGGACTCCCAGGGGAAAGGGCATCGGGATCGCTGGCGGAGTGTCGGATAATTCATAGTCAAGACCTCCTGGATGCTTACCAGTCATGAGAATATGAGGAATGACATCTGCTACCATGACTCTAGTTTACTATTTCATGTGCCCAACGATTGGTTAGATTAGTGAAACATTAACCAGAGCACCAGTTCAATGAAAATGTCACCGTTTACCTGAAGATTAAAATGGCAGGAGTTCATTTTAATATTTTGGAGGTCATGCCTTATGTAAATTTCTAACCCGTAAATAAACAAGTGAACTGTGTAGTTCTGTTAAAGGGGCTCTTTCTTTATATGCATTCCCAAATGTAGCTTCTTCTTTCTTATGTCAGGTTTTTACTTTGTGCTCTTGCAAAAAAATCTATAAATAAAATACATGCACTGATATGTTGGTGGTGATGGAATAAACAATAGTTGGGAGTCATGAACATGTTGTGATTGTGTAGTGTGTGTTATGCACGGTTTTGATAGTGCCGTTATCTGCCTCGAATGTCTTCAGGAAAGTTTTGTTTGCAATAACGTCAATCTGCGTTATTTCACTACGAAATATGAGTATTATGTGTTTTGGTGATGTGCTTTAGTTGGGTTATAAAAACAAACCAATAAATTCTACTTCATTTATCTTAACTGAGTCTGCAGTGTATTTTCTCATTTTATTGTTTTGCTTTTGCAATTTTTAATAAAACTATTTTTTAAACCTAAGGGGACAATTTACTCTGAATTGTCATGTTTTCAGAATTTCCATAAAATCACAAAAGTGATTCATGCCATGCGCTATATTTTCATTGTTAGGAAGTCATTTTGGAAGAATTTTCTTTTCTTTTTTGGTAAATTTTTCACCTCACAGTTTAAAAAGTCGTGACCGGATCGTTGATTTAGTAAGTTTAACTTATTAACTGAATCAAAGTCGATTTGCGATCAAATCAGTGACTACGTATTTTCATAGTCATATTTCTTTATATAGCGCTTTTTATGCAGTACCAGTTGTTTCAAAAAAGATTCCAAGAAATAAACCAGCCCGATCTCACGACAATTCGTACATATTTTTACGTACTTATTTTACGATTTACCAATTCGTATGAATTTGTACGAATTACCTACACCTAACCTCTCCCCTAAACTTATCCGTCACTGGGGTTTTAGACAAATCGTGCAAAATCGTACGACTTTTTACAAATTAGCCACCTTGTAAAATACGCACGAATTGGTCGCGAGACTGTGTTTAATAAACAGATAACATAATAAGCGTTTAAATAGTAAACCAAAAAAATTGACTTTGGCATATATGACACGCACGTGTTTCGCATGCATATGATATTTTTCATTCATGAATTGGAGATGCTCAAGTTTTTCAGTGAATAGCGATTTTTTTTTCCGTTGCATTAATCGCAGAAATCTACCATATTATTTGAGAAGACTTGGAAGCAGTTCGTAGTGTTTTATTCGTTGTAATCGCTTAAAAGAAATCATGCTATTTATTGTTGATGAGCTATGTCTTTAAATCTCAACCAAACGTCAATTTAAAGCACCGTTAACATATTTATTAAGGAGAAATATCTCATTAACATGCATTTAAGTTATTTATGAGAACAAGAACTTTTTCATATACTTGCCGGAGTTGTTAAATGATTCATTCGCCGTTTGTTGAATCATTCACAGCATTGAAATGAGGTCGGGGTGACTGTTTGCATGCATGCGTGCTGGATTCTCCTTCTGCATAATTATGAACAGTATTTTGTGGGTAATCATTTAGCTGTTGATATTAAGCAGATGGCTGCTTGTTTTTTTTTCTGTCTATATACTGTGAGTCAGGGCCAATGTCTGTAGTTGTGAACTATAGTGAACTATAATGATACCCCACCACATTAGCAATAACACATACTAAATATCTGGGTAACACTTTATAATAACTACACACTACGAATGATTAGTTAAGCATTAGTAAGGATTTATTTCATCCTTTATAAACCATTGTTCCAACATCATTATGAATTATGAACCATTTACAAGTGCATCTATAAATGCGTTGTTCTTGAGCATTTATTGTATTTTCATACTTTATTAATGATCAGTTTATCATTTTTTTTAATTATTATGTTATTTACAAATCAGTTATTTAGTTGTCATTGTTTTATAAGACCATTTAGAAAGTAAATGATTAATTATGTAAATTTACATTAATAAAAACTATTTAGACATGATAATAGTTGTTCATTGTGTTAATAAATGCTTTAATTTAAGCATTTAATCCTGCTGTAATTCATGATAAAGTCAGGCCGTTATAAATCATTCAGTAGTAGTTTTTGTGAGCTAATCTAAAGTGAGGACTATTTATAGCTTGTAAAGCATTTATAAAGCAGATGTAAAGGCTCATTTATATTCTAAACAGGAAAGTTAAACAAACACAACACAGACGTATTTTTTCAAGATGCAAAAGATGTAATTGTACAACTGTACACTTGATAAATGAAAAACAAACCTTTAATTTCAAAGAAAAAAATTAAAGTGTACAGTTTTATATTTTTTTGCATCTTGAAATGAATAGTTCTGTATCCCTCTGTGTTGTGTTTGTTTATTTGTTCTGTATTGAGTCTTTAAATCTCCTTTGTACACTTAGATATGCTTATAAATCAAGAGCAAGGCATTTATAGCTGTATTTATAAACTGCTTACTGATGAAATGACTGTTAATGTTGGAACAATGCTTTATAAAGGATGAACTAACTATTTATTAATGCTTAACTAATGATTCATAGTGTGTAGCTATTATAAAGTGTTACCAATATCGGTTATCACAAAATTATACGAATACTGTGTTATCAGCCTGTTTTGGGTGTGTTTACTAAGTGAGCTTGGTGTGCAGTGGATGGATTTTGTCAATGGTATTTCAAAATATTCAATTAAGTAATAATAGTTTAAAAATTGCATGGATGAGTCTGTACAGAATGCCATGTAATATCCACGATACACACATTGTGTCTCTCAGTTAGTAGGCCTATATTATGTTGGTATAGAGGGCAACAATTATCTTTTATGCAAATATCTTAATAGCCTACCTTGAAATAGCCATAATGTCATAATTTTGAGGTAAAAAGTCACCTCTTATGTATTAACTCCATGTTCATCCTCAGTTACTTGCAGATACTTTTGTAATTATAAGATTTACTATCTATTTTATTTCCATATTATTGTTCTTTCCAGTGTACAGCATTATAGGAGGTAATATTAAACTTGGCATTCAACCCAGTTCTACTGTGCTTCAAGCTGTAATCCATCATTGTTTTTTTTTAAGTGTCACCAGTGTTTACTTGCTCCTGTAAATGTGAGTGGGAGCTGATTTCAGCTTTTGTGCTTCAGGACTGAACGCCCATCTGTTTCAGGCTCTGGGCAGAAATAAAGCAAAGTGGCCCAGCTAAACATAGTCAACAAACTTCTGCCAGCCGCAGCCCGGCTTAATATGGCAGCTGCGCTCTCCTGACAAACTGGCATTTGTCTTTAAAAACCAGTCTGAACCGCATGGGCATGACCGGCCCTCCTGCCCAACAGGTCTGCAGCAGACAACAACTGCGCCGCCAGGAAAAAATGATGTGGTTTGACTAAGATCTTCACTTAAGCAGGCCTTATAAATATGCACTGCAATGCAATGCTTATTATAGTGTCCATTAAATACCTACCACTGCTATGATGCAGTGTAGCCAATGTAAATTAATATCTACTCTAGACTATGTAACCCTGTAAAAAATGATAAATCAGGCTCTTTTTGGGGGGTTTTAGTACATGTTTTTTCTTGGTCAGTGTTTGAGACGATTTAAAAAATGCAACAAGACTTTTTTTTTTCATGGAGTTAGTTTATTGCCATTTGTTGCTTTGACTTGGGCAGGTGGATCAGCACAAGATCACAGTGGTGGAGCATGAAGCCCTTCTAACATGAGAGGGATCCTGTAGATGGGACACTAACACACACGGTACAGTTACCTTAGCTTTACTACTGTTAGAGTTCTAAATGGACAACCATGGTTACATCACAGTGTGTTACAAACCACAAGAATGATAGACGTCAATGAGCTTATAACCAGGTCAACTGTGGAGTTTCAAGACAGTATCGTCACCCAAAGCTTTGGACTCTCTCATTAGATGGTCCTCTCGAGGTCTGCTTTATCACTTGGTTCTACTGAATCTCTAACTTAGTCTTTGGAATCATTAAACAAGATGCTAATTGGGTTAATAAATGAACACACTGCATTCAGAGACTGACTGGGCTGTGCTGTGCTGTTCACCGTTTCCCTTTAAGGGCGTTGTGTCATTTTTGCTCTCTATAGCTCGACAAACATTCAGCAAACCTTCAGTGCAAAGATACTGTCGAGAACATTTGGCAGAGCACAAGAAATGACAAAACTTTTTTTTTTCTTATTTTGTTAACATGTATTTTTTTTTTCTAGATAAACATTTCTACATGTGATCACTATTTAATTATTGATCTACTGACCGACCCAGGCTCTTATTTGGATGAAAAAAAATGACTGATTCTTTCTTTGCAGTTTGGCTCTTTTAAAGGAATAGTTCATTCAAAAATAAACATTAGCTGAAAATTTATTTCATATAAGTCCATCCAACATGTTGATGCTGTCAAATGGGTGCCATCAGAATAAGAGCTTGTCAAAGCATCACAGTTGTTTTTTTACTTCACAAGATGATAATGGATGGACCGGAGATTATTGTGATGTTTTATCAGCTGCTTGGCCTCTCATTCTGACGGCACTCATTCACTGCAGATGATCCATTGGTGAGAAAATGATGTGAAGCTAAATTTCTCCAAATCTGTTCTGATGAAGAAGCAAACTATATCTCATTTCCAGCAAATTTTCATTTTTGCTATTCCTTTAACTGAAATTGGACTAAATGGTTAACAATTAAGGCCTTTGGAAAACCAGTATCTCTAAATCTGAAGCGCTGAGGGGGTTAACTTAGTCCTCAGATGTCTGAGGGGCACTTAGATCATTTCATTCTCACTACAGTCAGTCATAAAGGCATGTTGGACTCTAAGGAAACGTATGGATGTGCCACTAAATATGTTTTCTTTCAATAATGTTCTATTGTTCCTTAAAACCATAGACCGTAGATTAATTCATAACCAAAACAATATGTTCAATGAAAACCAAATAGAGCTGGATTCTGGGTGGTCAGCAGAAAATACTGGAGTTTTACACACACAATCTAAAACATTTAATAACTGCAGCACTTGATATTTCAAATAAAAACAAAGTTTGTGTGCTATCTGTCTCGTATGCCTCCCGGCAACTGCTTTGCAGCGTTTCGCTAAGAATTGCCACTCCATGTTATCAACTTTATCAAAAGTACATACAGCATCAAACGTTAAAATATAACACACAGATATCAATATGTATTTATATTTATATGCATATAAGCAAAATAATAGCCTTCACAAAATAAATCTCTGATTTATTTTACAGTATGTAAATCACAAGAAGAAAAAAAAAACCTTTCTAACACGATTAAAAAGTGCTAGCAGATTATTTTACAACAATGTGCAAATGTATTCTGAAGCCTTACATTATAGTCTAATTTGTACATTCTGATTACATCTAAGATGTCACGATGATTTAGTGTTTGAGTTGATTATCTAAAGGGCAGAATTCCCACAGGTCGGAATGAGGCCGGGTTGTCTGAGTTTAATCTTGGCTATTTGTCTATGGGTTCTCAACTTAAGACAAACAAAGGCAAAGTTTGGCAACTAAGTGTCAAAAACTGCAATGTGTTTACAGCAGAACAACAGAAATCAAGATATGAATAAAAAGAAGAAAAAAAATTGCTGCTACCACGTGGAAATCATTTCAAATTGTATTTTCAATAAACTTTTCATTTATCTCTTATATTCCTACTACTATCTGTAGATGTTAAAGCTAGAGGACTTTACAATTTTATTAGCGCTTTGCTTTTTTTTTAAAAAACAACTTCCATTATGATTTAGAATCATGAACTAAAAATATTCGAGATCATTTTAATACTGGCACTCAACATATACTGAAACTAAAAATTGTAAACATTGCTTGCAGTCCGTTTCAATTCAGTAAAGTGCTGCTATTTAGAGTAAAACCGGATAAATGATTAATTGCATTGTGAAAAAAGTGTCTCATGTTGACTCTTTAACAAAATGCAACTTTTGGTTGGCGAGCACCTTAGAAAAGTGCTGCTTCTTCACTTGAAATCCTGCCTGCGTCTGCTAAAAACTCTCTAGATGTTTCCAGACGTGCTTCTCTTGATGTGCAGGATAGATTTCAGGTGAACTAGGAAGATATTGATTTGATTTATGGCAACCGAAACCATCTCCTGACAAGCCTGAGCAGAGAGATGGGAAGTCACACTCTGTTTGGCACTTACAGTAAACGCTGTGATATCACGCACCAGGAATTGAGGTCACCTGCCCCCGATGAAGACACATCAGACCAAAGCTACAGAAATGATTTTTTCATCATTTGGCAACTACATGTGGCCTTATTGACATCAAATCTGCAAAGACAAATTTAGAATCTGGATCTATTTTTGCTGATCAGTTAAATGCAGTTTATTGAAGCGTACATTATTTGAATTTAAATACGCATGTTTTGTTTTGGGCCATTTTTCTCTTCTGCTTTATTTTGAACCAAGCGCTTCTTGCTCAGATTTGATTCTCATGTGCAAAGAGACCCATATCACGTTCAGGAAAGTGGCCTGTGGGAATTCTACCGCTCTGTGAAATAATGTTATAGGCTACACTATACTGTCCCCTCCAAAGACATGCTGATTTTGCCCTGCAAGTCTATCTGCAATAAACTTTCCTTAAAAACCATGTGTATAATTTGCAGTTTCAACAGGTGGAAGAGGAAGAACGTCTGCTAGAGGATCTGTAGTATAAAACAAAATGTAACCGTCAATTTTAAGACTGTAAGATGATGCAGAATTCCATCAAATGTCGAGAAAAAAAAATACTGATGATTTCTTCAACCAGCTTGCCTTAGGAGGGTTGTCGTAGGATTTCCCTTTGATCTACATAACACTCTCAAAAATGATCACCTTGTTCTCCTCCGTTCCAGGAGACAGAGAGGCCAGGCTTTTAATATCAGTGTCAGGGGCCATGTATTCGAGGTGATGGGCTCCCCACACTGGTTTGGTCAGATGTTCCCAACGCTGTAGGGAAAAACAAAACATAATGAATTGAAGCAATTCAAGCAGTCCTAATGGATGCTTTCTGAATCAAGCTAGTTTAGAAGAAGACATTATTGTAGCTGTGCGAATTACAATTAATTACATTTCCATTTAGTGTGTCAGCAGGTTTTCCTATGTTATCCCGGTTTACAGTCATCTGAGCTGGATTTATTTTTTGCACAGTTGTTCAGTTGAATGGCTTTCATTAGCACAAGCAGAAATAAAAAAGACCTTGCTTTGTTAACGCACTGAAATAAGCTGAAATATTAAAATACTGCGACTGCAAATGGCATAAGACACAATAAAACACAAATCAAAATTACAAAATTATTATATAATAATATATAGAAAATATTTAACTAATTGTTCCTTAACTTTAGGTAAATTAAAATAATACGAGGTTTATACTATTTAATTACAATGAGGTAACAAATTAATATTTTCCCGCACATCAGCTAAAATGAATAGTAAAATAATAAAAAAATAAATTCAAATAAACCTAAAAATAAATATATGAAAAACTTAATAAAATCGAAACTTTTTTTCATGTATTTATTTTTATCTTTATTATTATTTTACCATTCATTTTAGCTGACGTGGAAAAAAAATAGTTGTTACCTCATTCTAATTAAAATAATACATACAATGTTAATACTAAAATACCAAAATAAAGCTTAACAAATGAAATATCAGCAGTTATATTGAACTCCATATTTGCTGCAATGCATTTGAGAAATAAAAATCTGATTGTTTTTAGTCTGAGTGAGCAAATGTCCCTCTATTCTGTATCCTTAAATAGATATTTTCCTAGTGTCATCCTCACAAATGGCTAAAACCCCAGAATTAAATTTCGTTTTCCTTCCTTAAAAAGTAACGGAATGCTTCACCGCATGGAGATTAATCACAATTGCTATTTAATTTGACTGACAGCCCTATTATTTTCCCTTTCCTCCAGCATCCTGTGCTAGTTTTCCTACACATACATGCCACAGACCTCAGTAATCAGTGTGTGTTTGGAAGCAAACACTGAGGGGGTGAAGCATTGTGGTCTATCTGCAGAGGAATGACAACCATTAGCCTAGTTACTATAAATACACACATCGCTTTCTCATGAGTAATTCTGATGCTTTTCAGTAAGGTAACTGACCCATAGTCCAACTCCAATGCATCGACGGCCACAATAAACTGCTGTTGTTGAACTTTTGTTTGTGGGGTTGATATTCAGAATTTGGATGATGGACATAAATAAAGAGTATCTATTGGCTAGTAGAGCAGGGGTTTAAATAGGTTGAAATGGTGCAAACCTCTCTGAATGTTCCCTTGGCTCCAGAGAGCTTGTACACAAGGCTAACGGGGATACAGAGCATGGAGGAGAGAGCCAGACACCATCCGATCACCTCTCCCCACCACGGGTACACATACACATTGTTGTAGGTGAGAGGCTTGTAGTTCAGCAGGTGAAACAGGAAGATACCCTGAAAACATAAAGAACAATATCAGAGTCAAGCATCTATTTGATTAATACAGGAGCAGCAGTCTAATGGGCCTTTTATTAGAACTGACCTTGATCAGGTCAGTTTGACCCACATTTGATTTTCAAACTGCTTTTATTTCAGGACATTTTCTAAATGGGTCTCATTTTGGGCCATGAATAAGCATGCAAAGTTCTGATACATGCACACGTTTTTGGTATGACTTTTGCATTGTGTCAAAATGGTTTCCATGCAGTTTGACAAAAATCAACACTTAAATGGGTAAAAAAATTAAAAACATAAAAATGAAACATAAAACATTTTTAATTACTTGAAGTAAATGTCATCTTTTATGTCCTCCCCTTTTTTATTTTGTACTGAAATAACTACAAGTAAAAACTGAAATTAACAATAAAAAGATATACATATTAAAAAAACTTAAATAAGAAAACATTTTAAAATACAGAAAATAGTTTTGAAAAAACATTTTAAAAACGATATTAATATCTCAACTATATTAAATTATTAATTAATTTAATTGTATAAATAAGCCAATATATAATCAGATGGTCCTGAAACACACCCACACAAAATATTTGTTTTTGTGTCTCTGGAGCTTATTTTGAACATAAAAATAACAAAAACAAGCTATAAGAGAGGTTTTCAGTTTTTACAATTATCTTTTTTATAGTGTTGATTTTGGTCAGATAGCACAGAAACCAATGTGTCTCAATTTGACTCGCATCACAAAAGTTATATCGAGTTTTTAACACAACAAGATGGTTAAATGGTGTAAATATGGACAGGCCTAACCCTTTTTAAAATGCACAAACAGGTGGGAGTATTATCCAGCACTTACCATGCAAACACATGGAGTTATAATGGACCAGCACCACTTCATCCACGGGAATGGCCGGTAACCGATCATACGGGCAATATCGTCCATGAACCTGTCAGCACCTGAACACAGCGGCAGGAAGTTAGAGCACTTTTGGGTGTGTGCGTGTTACTGTCAGCACAGGGTCCTACAGGTTATTCTTACAAGACATATGCCTACAGCACTCGAGATAAACTGATGAGGATGGAAAAACAACTGCATGAAGAGACTCTCACCATAAACCCACGCGACAACCACGCATTCCCAGAATGCTTGCCACAGTAGGGTCATTCCACTGGCTGAGTAGTAGTCAAAAAGCTGGAAGACGTACATCCCTCCCTGTAAACGCAAATTGATATGAAATTAAAATAGAATTTTTTTTACATCATAACTGCCTCACAATCAGTTATTTTATAGAGGAAAAATGGCACAATAATACAGTGGTAGTGAGCCTTAAAATAAATAAATATTATAATATTAAAATCTTAAATATTATATATATGTAATTTATTCCTGTGAAGCAAATCTGACTTATTTTATTTTATAGCAATAATTCTTAAATAAATTATATTTTATAAACACAAATATGCCACAATTTTGATTTGTGGTTATTGAGAATTATTTTCCCATTGTCAAAAACTAATACTAACGGATAATATCATAACTCACTGATGAAAGTCCTAGTTCCTCCCTGCATTATTAATATTTGGTTTCACCCTGAAGCAAGTCAATTATATGCATCATTGACTTCACAACTATTTGTTACCTTCATCTGTGTTTGAAAAATAGAAATGAATCAAATGCTACATGTCAGGTTGTTATTTTCACTTTGATTCTTTGAGGTTTGCCTTGAGTCACTGAGCTTTATGAGTCACTCACTCCCACATACAACAACAATCCTGACTGAAAAAACATCAGCCTCTGAATGATGATCTAACACCTAGAGAAAGGACAAACCATTATATCCTTATCTAAGTAATGAAGAGCCACACGACTGATGCTGATATTCTCAGAGCTGATGAAGCGGTTTTCATTAAGAGGACTCACCTGTGTAACCATGGAGAGATCTATAATGAAGCATAATAAACAGCAGATCGCCACAGCGATTTCGCGCTGATAGCGCATGTAATACTTTCCAGGGAAAAGATCAAGAATGCCAGTTACGAAACCCTCCACACCAACAAACTGCAGACAAAAAAAGTCAGATGTTTTATTAATGAGCTCATTTCAAAATCAAACTCTAAATATTTCCAGTTGTGTAGTGATATTATAATCAAAAACACAGAAGGGTTATTGTCCAGCAAATGAAAGGAGAATGTACTCTAACAGATGCAACTGACATTAAAAACTCTACAAAAATCAAGTTAGATTTAATCATTTTCACCTTTGGAACTTCAGCTTCATGACAGAGTGATTCTACTATTACAGTTTTATTAATATGTTTTGTAATTTTCATTTTAGATAAAGTTGCTTTTTTTTCTTAAAACATTTTTTATTTTAGTTAGTAATGTCATTGTTTTAGAATTTATTTTATTCCAGTTAATGTTTCTTACTAATGAAATTTATATTTAAAAGAAATTATATACATTAATATACTATAATAACCTGAAATATATTCAGTTTATTATTATTATTATTATTATTATTATATTATCTTATATATATCATATGTCATGTTTTTCTTGATCTGATGGCATTATTATTTTTTACAGTGTTTTAAAATCAGCCTCTATCACATTTCTGAAATTATTTTTGAGATTCTTTTCATTTATAGTCTTGATTTTATCAAAATATAAATTGTAAATAAATATTGTTAATTTATGGTAATATCATAGTGTTGAATATTTTCCATAAATAAAATACACATTGTCAAAATATACAGTGTAAAGTATACAAATATCAGTGTCGGTGAATCATTTTTTCCTGATTTAATGGCATTAAAACATTAATAATTCATATTACAATAGTAGTTTATAGATAACATTTTAATAAGTATTAAAATATTAAATAAAAATATGTAAAATCATTTTCTTGATCTAATGCCATTAAAATATTTACTTTTTAACGTTTTTTGTAAGCACTAAGCAAATCCTTTTCCAACTATGTTCTAATAATATTTTAAAATGTAAAAAATATTTGTAAAAAGTTATTATATTATTATTTTTGAATGTCATTATTATTTCTTATTTTGTATTTAATGTATTACTTATTATTTTGAATTTATTATGTATATTTAATTTATTTATTTAAATATTAATTTTGTAAATATTATTATTTTATTATTTATAAATATTATTTCATTTAATTTATATTAAATATATATATATTTTTTTTTTACCCAAATTTGTCAGCATAATTTTACAGATTTCTATGGGTGGCATTTTAAACTTTTGCCATTCATATCATATAAAAACCATGATCCTTAAAATGTCTGCATGTGAACTGACCTGACTGTCCAGTCCCAGCAGTAGCAGCATGACAAAGAATAGGGCAGCCCACACCGGAGCCACGGGCATCAGAGAAACCGCTTTAGGATACGCTATGAACGCCAGACCCGGGCCTGCGGGGAGAAGACGAAGATGAGAAAGGTGTCACCAGGGGCTACAGGCCGCCCGCTTCTCAGACACACAAACACACGTACATCACCAACGGGACAGAGAGAGATAGAACTCAATCAGAGAGAAAGAGAGAGAGAAAGAGAGAGAATGAGAGACAGAAGCACCTGGATGAAGTGAAACGAAGTGAGAGCTCGTGGAAAAAAGGGGCACGGAGGGTTTGAGTTTTCCTACTGTTTATTGTTTTTTATGGCTCATCTAAATCATTGATTTCAGCCGAATGTGTTTTAGCGGAGATGAGCAGTAATGTGGTAGACAGCTTGTGGTTAGAGGCATGCTAACATCGACTAAATCGTTAGTCAGCCGCCATAATACTAGTAAGTATCACAGCACACGAGTTCACAAATACTGTCAGCTTATGGCAGACTAATAGAACACAAAATTAAGTCTTGAGTTATATATATTCTGTAACTTGATTTGTCATTAAAAACATATAGGTACACAGAAAGCTTCTGCAAACTGAACAGAGTCGGCTGATAACTGTGCATTGTGTGATTTTATTCCTAACAGAAGCAAAGCTAAACACTTAAAGGGGTCATATCACTTGTTTATTATTATTTGATTTATTCCACTCAGGTCGTTTGTACTGTTTTTCATTGTAAAAGGATCATTGTTTGGTTTATTATCATGATAAATGGGTTGTTTTGCCTTTATGACTTCTATGTAGGCACCCTCTTTGCATATGAAATAAGAAGTGAAGTCTAGCTGTTTTTTAGCTGCTCCATCCATCAAAAACAGCCTGAATTGCACTGAGATAGATTTACAAGACATTCTGCGTGGAAATGAGCCAGGATCTAGTTAAAAAAACAAGTTGAGATTCTACTGCTACACACAACATGGTTTAGCGAATTAGCTCTAGATTTGACTCTAGTTAGCTCTTTAAGAATTTAAAAATAATTATATATTTCATACTTTGTCAATATTATACTACTGTGACCAGAGGGCCATGTTATAGACTGTCAACTGATGGTTCTATCATGTGGTGAAATATTATTGTTAATATAATAATAGCATTATGGATTATTATTTGAATACAGTATACAGTACAGTGGGTTTGTTAAGCCTTCTCAATCTGCATAACAAAAAATATATTTTTTGTTATCTTAGAATCAGTAATACAAAATGCTTCAATCAATGTTCTGATATTTATTTTTCTTTTAGACTTATTAAATAAACTAACACATTTCTATGTGTGGAATTCCAAACATTAATTTCAAATAAAACATGTTATTATAGGCTATTATAAATATGCTTCAGTCACTGATTTCTGCTGTAGAGATTCTACAGGAACATATTTTCTATATATTTTACTCTAGCTCTTTAGGAATAATACAATATATTCAGATGTATAAAAATATGCAACCCTTAATTTTTGGGTGTCAGCTGATGATTTTGTGGTGTGTTTTTTAATTTTTTTTATTGTTTGTTTGTTTTTGTTTTGTTTTTTGTTTACCTGTCATTGTCTTTATATTATCATTATTTTGCAAGGACGTCATTTCTTTAAAAAGTGAAAATGAATTTTATAAAACTAAATAAATAAAAAATAATATTTCATATATATATATATATATATATATATCATACTTGATCAGTATTGCATTACTGTGACTGAACAAGTCATGTTATAGGTGCTAATTAAGGATACAGACATACACTGAAATAGTATTGTTATTAATTTATGGTAATTTTACAGTATTAGTTTATAGATAAACCTTTCATAAAAAATAATAATTGACTACAAAAATAGTCAGAGGTTAATTTTTTCTAATTATCCGATAGCAACTGCATAAATGGATAAACATAAATAAACATTATTTTTTGGAATAATCTTAAGTTTCTGTGGGTGGTAGGGGTGGGTGATATACCCTTATAATTTTGAAGCACTCATGTGACGTTGCTGTACTATGTGGCCACATTGTGGTAAAAAAAAACAAAAACAACAACAATACAAGTGATTTGAGTTATTTGCTGATTTATAGAGCTTTAATGTTTAAACACACGCTTGAATGTATCATAATGTCTGTCTTTGCAAGCATCGTGAACACAGCTAGTCTTGAAAGCTGAGAAAGAAAAAGCTGTAACGGTGTATTGGATCCAGCTCTTAAAGTGACAGCAGTTTAATATCCCTGCTGTCTTTCATGTTAATCAGTCAACAAAAGAGAGAAAATCTCTCACTACTCTTGACTAAATCACTTTGAATAAATACATATTAAATTTACATAGTGAAGAATATGTAGTACATTTAATTACTTTATGCAATGTATGAAGCATTTCGTTGTTCTGCTGTAATAATTTTCCTATTGCTTTAATTACTTTTTTTTTCTTAATTTGATCACTGACTGTTGACTTGTCTTCAGTGAGCTACATCAACAAATAACTATACTATGAAATATATATATATATATATATATATATATACCCCTAATGGGTAAAATCTTAACCTTTCAATTATCATAAAAAAAATCAAACACCTTATACCAAAAGAGTTTTAATGTGAAGACTATCAGTCGCTGATATCAAACATTGCTACACATGACAGGACCAGCACATTTCAACATATTATCTACAAATTTTACGCTAGCTAGCTCTTGTAGTTTAAGATTTCCAAACTTGGTGTTTAGGAATAATCATATATACACCATAGTTTGTCATTTTTACATAACTGTGGCCTATTCAAATATCCTATATTCAAAAAGAGCCATTTTTGCAGCTTAGTTTTAGTAAATAGCTTTGTTTTCTTTTAATAGAAAATGTTTTTTTTATAGAAACGTGAAAACATCATATAAAATGAAATTTGTCATTGTATGACCCCTTTAAGGAATAGTAGAGGTGGGATATTTGTGCATTACCAGTGGATATTACAACACTGGCTTTTAACTTAAAATTAGGCCTGATTTATGACAAATGTAGCAAGATCCAGGATGTAATGGAAATACACGGTGAAGAGTCAGAAGAGAGATGTGTCTTATATTAACATCAAGTGACTGTTTGGAGAGGTTAGTGCTAGACGTTATGTTTTTGGGGGGGTTTTTTTATCGTGTTGGGGTTAAAGCAGGTGTTGAGTGCCGGCGGTGTACAGTTTTATTTTTCCACACGTTGGCTTTTCTCTTAAGATGGATGAGCCTAATTGTGGAATGAGGCTAGGCTGTGCATGTCGGGCCTGCCCTGCCTGAGCGGCAGACGGTCGTAGGTGCTGACTTTAGGGCTGGGCTGTAGTAGAGGTGTAAATGCTAACATTAGATATCAGAGGTTTACCTGCGTTGGCAGACTGCTCCAGGACCCCTCTTGAAATCGAGATGTGCACATCTCAAGAGGCAAAGTTCCTGGTTAAATAATCCTTAAATTAATACTTAAATAAAGCCAAAATATAGATATAGAGATATAAATAAATATATATGAATCACAAGATATATATAGATATATATATAGAACGGGACTGAAGACAATCAAGGAAAACTAGTCAAAGCATCAAATTTAAGATGGGGAATCTGGTTCGCTTTCTAACTGTAACTGTCATCCGATTGTGTGCTGCAGGAAAATGAAAAATAAGAAAAAGCCACAAACAATATGTCAATGGTTTCCTTCTCAAATTCGTCTGGAGGTACAGCACATCACAACCCACATCACGACACAAGCGCACTGACACAGAAAGGCTTATTTAGACCTTGAGATCTATTTCTAAACATCACACTGACACAGACAACACACTTGAAGACAAGGACTAACACACACACACACACACTCGGACTCCTACACACATACACTCAAAACATATCCGTGTTTGTGTGTAAATATGTGCATTCTTCAGGTTTTCTTAAAGGGGCCATATCCCTGAGTTCTGTTTATAATGCTTTTGTACCCAAAACACCATATTTTAATTTTTTATACTTTATTTTCTGAAATCCAAGCATCCCTATTAAAATAAAAGCTGCCTCTTCCATGTAACGCAGTATTTAAACCAGTGTTATGTTTTGCAAGATGCTATTATAGTTTTTTATTTTATAGTATTTTCATTTTCATAAACTATGAATTTGAATGCATGATTAATATTTAGGTTTTTTACATATATATATATTTTTTTTTTTTTATTTCAATAGGTTATAAAGTTTTTATGTTTTTGTCATTTTATTTTTTAATAATGCTACTGTTTTTCAAGAATATTTTTTAGTAGTTTAATATTGTTTTTTCATTAATTTTATTTCCATTCAGTTATTTAAGCACATTAAGTTAAATACATATATACATATATATTCATTTACTACATTACAAAAATCACATTTTATTACATTTGAAACAGCAAAAATCTATTGACGTTTTCGTTAAAGTTAACTTCAATAACCCTGGTTTATTAGCCACATCTGTGACAGCAGGGGTTCAACAGGGGTGCAAAAGTACTTAAATTAGTGCAGATTACAGAATATCAACTAATAATAAATAAATCTGTCAAATTTACTGTGCATTAAGCTTAACGTGGCATCACGGAAAAGACTGACTGAAAAGAGCAAGGACATGTGGTTCCTCATGATTTGGCCCCTTTAAAGCATGCGGTACGCTGGTATGTTAATCTCAACATGTACGAGCAGCGATCTGATTAAAATTCATTCATTTCAAGGACATGAGGGTCACTTTGTATGAAGTACGTGGCATTTTGCCAGGTCACTTAAAAATATTCTCACTTCATACTTATTTAGTCTTGCTGCACAGTCTCTCCTTCAGGCCAAGAACATGCTGTCCTTTACTGAGCCTCACAAACCAGTGCACTGCCTCTGTGCCGCAAGCTCAGATGAGTCTGAAATGACAGTACTAATTCTCCAGGAGTAAAATACCACTAGCACTAAATAGAGCTCAGATACAAGCTCTACCATTTACCAAAGCTTTCTTCATACCTAATTCATAAACGTATAAAGTTCAACTACATTTCTGTAGCACGCTTTAGCTTGAATTATATTATACATCTATATATCTACATTATATTTTACGCAAAAGGCGAATTATGATATTGTCTTAGAATTTTACTGATTCTGTAGATTTTAATTTAGTTCAATGCACATGCTACAGATGGCAGGTCGATGAGTCAGTGCATATGAACGTATCAACAAAAGATCAGAATATGACGTGATCTTCACACATCTTTTAACTACCAAACTGTAAAATGATGCTAATTAAGATAAGCAGTATATTAAATAATAATGGGAGAAAAAATTCCTGTACGCCACAAAATCATATATCTATTATGCTAATATATACTGTATAGAAAGGTTATATAAAGTATATATATATATATATATATATATATGCTGTATGTGTGTGTGTTTGTAATTAAATATACATTTCTAAGTGAACATTTTCATTAAATTAAGCAAGGATTAATTAAAATATATTTTCTTTTAAAGTATACACTAGTACTCTGTTTAATTTACAACAAATTTTACTTATTGAATAAAACATTTTCATATCCATATTTGTGGGGCTTCATTTATATAAATAAAAAATCGATTAAATCTATGAATTGCAAATGACCATGAACTTGAATGTGCAAATGAATGGTTTCAGCTCGATGCCTTGTAGTGTCATTAAAATATCACCAATCCTCATCATTTAGAAAGGCGAGCTTCCAGCTTCCAGTTTCAAAAACCCGCAATACTCAATCAAAAGTGCATACGTCTGCTCAGACCCTGACGTCCGTCCCCCGAAATCCGTGTGTATGAATGAGGCTTTATAAATGAAGCCCATGATCACTATTCTTGATGAAACCAGTACAGAAAAAATAGATATATTTGCCTTTTTGATTTATCTTATGTATTCATATGCATGTTTTCTTCATGCAACAGCCTTTAGCAAGACATTTATGTAAAAAGGCATGAATTTAGTGTCAATCATGTAGGATGGTCATGTTAAGTATAGATTAGTGATATCTTGACAAAGATCTGAGTGACAGAAAGGCTTCGTCTGGTCTTCACACTTTAAATGTGAAACATGTAGGCCTATGTGTTATGAACTAACACATCTACATGCGTGAGCGTCACACAAGGACATGTGGGCCGTTAAATTTCATACCGCATACTATTAGTCTATTCCTATCAGGAAGTATTATTAACCTAAATATAAAGTTTGAAAAGAATTGTAATCAATGTCTTTGTAAATGTGTTTGTAAAATGAAGGCATTGACAGCAAACAGGAAGAAGACTGAACTAATTGTGATGTTGAAACCTCACACACACACACACACACACACACACACCTGCATTCAGAACAGACAAAGACACACTGTCTCTCGCACTCACACACAATACCAAACATAACGAGTGACATACAGTTTGTAATTTATGAACCACTACGTGTTATTTACTATTAGAAACTCACACACACACACACACACACACACACACACATAAAACAAACTGCTAATTGTCTGGTCCCTTTCACAGTAATATGACTAATAGCATTATATAAAAACACCATCTTCATTTATATTCTGCTTTTAATTACATTTTCAAACCAACAATAAACAGAAGTAACATAAGCCACATATCAAACTGCATTGAAATCCGTTTACTGTATCATCATCGTCATATCACATATGTTCATGAGTCACACAATGCATGTTTCATTCATTTTCAGCAGATCATTTTTGCATTAAATATTTATAATTTCATAAATGATTTACAAGAACCAGCCCCAGGTCAGAAATGCATTCACTTATGTGCACTAAAAACAAGTGAAAGTGAATTATTAAACACCTGCATTCAGATGCATGTTGTTTCAGGGCTGGCAGAAATATACATTTGCTTGTCTTACCATCCAAAATAGTACAGAATCTGTAAATGACTGTAGACTCCTACCTGATTCAGCCACTTTAGAGATGTCCACACCTTGCTCAGACGCCATGAAACCTAAGATGGAGAAGACCACGAAACCAGCAAAGAAACTGGTGCCACTATTAATAAGAGCCAGAACAAAAGCATCCCTAAAACAGAAGAAAACACAGACATTAACTGTTGAGACATCTTTATTTAAATCCAGTATAATGGTTAAGATATAATACATTATAATGTCATACTTTTATTTCCGTTAAGAGACAATGCCACCTTATTACCAGTTAAATATTCTTGTGCGTACTAAAAAAACTATTGCTACAGTACATTCAATCACTTATCTACTCAAGGTTATACATTAAAGAACATAATGCATTAAAAGACATCTATTTATAATGCACTGCACTCTTAAATTGTATAACCTCCAATTTGTACATACTAAAATGTATTGTAACTGTGGTTACAATAATGTAATCTTTTAAATGTATAATTAATGAATAATAATAATAAATTAAATATTTATTAACAATTATTAAATGAATAAAATGAATAAATACAAATGAATAGAAATATTAAAATAATCAAAATATTGATTTAAACATTAATTATATTCATTAAACTAACCATTAATTTAGTAATGATATTCACTTCTCATTAAACATGCATTTTTAACATGTCAATTGAAGTAAAAGCTGAATTTAAAAATGTGCATGCATTTCAAAATTTCATAGTCGCCTATTCAGTTACGTCTCCTTTTGCTTTTTATTATATTATTTATTATTTATAATTTTAAATGCAATCATTCTTGATTGTCAGCTTGTGTATATATAACCCGCCAAAATGCTTTGTACATTAAAGTCAAAGCAAAGAGCTGCTGATTCAGTGCATCTGGTTTCTAATGCATCCAGGATATTTGAGATCTACTTTTAAAGTGAGAGGCCGTTTCGCTCTCTGCTAGCCACATCAGTCAAATTTAGTTTTATAAAAAACAAGGACTCTCTGATGGCCTAAACTTACTAGACACAACATCTTTCAAAAATAAAATGCACTGTTTTAGAAAATACACAAGACGTCATAACAATAATGTGTCCTTGTATCTCCAAGGCTGTGATGAATGCTTACTTATAGCAGTCATTGTTGAATCGGTTATAGCTGCCGAGGGCCGTGAGGGCTCCGAGGCCGATAGCGTAAGAGAAAAAGATTTGAGTACCAGCATCGATCCAGACCTGAGAGAGACAGAAAGAGTAAACAGTCAGACAAACGGATCCACCTCTGAAATGATTATCGAGCTCAGAGTGGCTCCAGGTACTCTGGAGAGAGACATAAAAGTCAAGTCAAAAAGTTTGAACGTTCTTAGAAACACTAAACTGAAACAGTCTTAAAGTATTGTGTGTCAGACCTATAAGGATGAAGAGAAAAGGGGTGGAATAAAAATGAAGCGTATTGAATTGCTTTCACATTTATTCACTTGAATGAAAGCGTACGATTTTATCCAAAGTGGTAGGGATGACTGATGCTCTACACAAAGCTGGAAGAGAACTAAAGGTCTCACCTGTGCCTCCCCGAGCTTAGACCAGTCAGGTTTGACGTAGTACAGGATCCCATCATAAGCACCAGGAAGAGTGACGCCCCTCACCAGGAGAATAATCAGGACCACATACGGGAACGTAGCAGTGAAATACACAATCTGCCAAAGACAAAAACACAGACAGTCAAGTCACCGTTTTCATTCCTTGAACTCACCACCTAAATATCAGTGAATGGGTGCCGTCAGAATGAGAGTCCAAACAGCTGAATAAATCCCACCACTTGATGTCTTGTAAACGAAAAGCTGCATTTTTGGAAGACTCAAATCCATCGTTAAGCTTGTTTTTATTTAAACTGTTAGTTCTGGCCAAAATAATAACATAATGGACAGAGCATATTTTAGCCGAAAGCACTGGTTTAAAGTTATTAGCAATTTAACAATGAATTTGCTTCTTTTGTTTTGTGCTTCACACAATATTAACTGATGGACTTGAGCGTTGTGGATTATTGTGCTGTTTTTATCAGCTGTTTGGATTCTGACGGCACCCATTCACTGCAGAGGATCCATGTAATGCTAGATTTCTCATCATCGCTTTTGATGAAGATGACGATTTTGACGATTCCTTTATTATTACTCTTAATATTGCTGATACATTCGTTTGGTATTTGAAGTACAAACATTAAACTCTGGCAGATAACTCTCCACCGCATTCACAGGAGCCAAGACTGATATCTCAAATATTGTTTGTTAAGCAGAGATGTTATATTATTTCTCAAAGAGATCAGAATTAGTCAAATACCCTAGCAACGACCTTGCAATGTCCTGGAGACCATTCACGATATACTTTCTTCAGAATATTTAACAATATGATATTTACCATGATAATAATAATAAATGTCCTTGTTTTCTAAATAACTTTGGCAGTCATTCATGTGCATTTAAGAGCATTTGCTAGACTGATCGTACAAAGCCAGATATAATCCAGATAACATAATCTAGTTCAAACTAATATTATCAGTAGATTTATATCAGAGAATCTGCTGCACTGCATTTCTGGAATACATTTTATCTCTCTTGGGTCTCAGCAAGGATAGTGTTAGTCACATGCTGAGCATTGCATCATGTGAGTGAAGTTGAGACGCATACACTGCACGTCTCACTGCCTTCTGTTATCAGACCATCACTGATTTTTTCAGCAAGGAGAGGTTTATTGATTCAGTCCAAACTCTCTAAAACTTTGAACTCTGGTGATACGAGAAGGATTGTTATCAGAGAGCATTTACATGACACTTGCTCACTCCAAGCTTTGCTGGTTTATGGACTTGGCTCACATGCCAGGTTTGGTCTTACAAGCCTGGCAGCCTTCTGTAATTGCTCTATATAGATACATAAAAGTAGGACAGCCATTCTAGATCAAGCCCATCGCACTAAAAGCACACCGTTCAGCCACAGATCTTCAATTGTTCCTGCAAACCCCATCTTCTGAATTCCCTCGGGAAGACGAGCTCAGCTCAAAAAGTACAAAGCTGCCTGGGTACAACAAAAATGCAGTCAGGGTTTAGGACGTGCAGCGCGTGGTGAGAGCTTTCTGAATTCTCCACGTCATTCTGTGATATCTTTGTCTGTACACAGTTCAGTGCTGTATCACCTGAACAGTAATGAATCCTGACACGTCAATGAACAATGGTCTAATTTTCTCTCTACCACAATAGGAACTAGTCAATGATGGGTTAAAAAAATACCATAAAATATATAAATAATATAATTGGTCACATCTAAAACACTAGTCATATATAAATGATAAAATGTAATACCTGTCATATATAATAATAATAATAATAATAATGGTGTAAGTATTATAAAATAATTATACAAATTTTATTATTTTAATAAATATTACATTGTATATTACTATTATACTATTCTATATTATTACTAATATATATATATACATATATACATATATATATATACATATATACATATATATATATATATATATATTTATTTACTTTTATTAAGCAAAGATGCATGAAATTGATCCAGAGTGGAGTAAAGACATTTGATGTTACAAAAGAGTTATTTCAA
>JAUMHI010000046.1:2653531-2688642 GCA_032359435.1 Enteromius unitaeniatus
AATCTTGAAAAAAAAAAGTATCATAATTTCCACAAAAACAAAGCAGCACAGGTTTTGAGTTTGAAGAAATATTTCTTGAGTACCAAATCAGCATATTAGAATGATTTTTGAAGGATCCTGTGACACTGAAGACTGAAGTTATGATTTATGAGTAGACTTATCCGTCTGATGTCAATTAAAATCAATTATTTCTACTGCAGGTGAGATCAGACTTCTATCCATCCCTACTTTCAAGTGACTACAAAGACGCAGAAATAAACCTGAACTAAAAATACTGTCAGTAAACAAACTCTGTTCTAATTCCCATGAGGCCTGTGAATCTGGGGTAATCTGCCGCTTAGTATTTCTGCCCCGTAATAATTAATCAGATTCTGAAATAGCCAATTAGCTCACTGTAACACTGGTTTATTGTGTGTGTGTGTGTGTGTGTGTGCGCGTCAGTCGTCTGAATGAGCTTGACTCAACGCTTACTCACAGTGTCTTTTCCATCAACGAAAAAAATATGAAGGAAAAACACGAGCGAGTTCAAATAACCTCTCTCTTAACCTCTCACTATTTGCCTTCTTCAGCTGTTTCTTAGAAACATTAAGCCCTGCCTTGAGTAACTTGAGTGCAGAAGAAACGTGTTCATAATACAAGGATGACCTTCTATACAGTAATAAGCAGCAGAAATAAAATTAAGTTATTATATTACTAAGGGTCCATATGATCCCCCCCTCCCGGAGAGAGAATGTGGCAGTTGGCCATTTGTACGAGCACCTTATCACGTCCCACTGCAGACTCGTCTCGTGACTGACCGATCTCACAGTGCCGTCCTGACAGAGCACTTTGTAATATTTCCCACCACACCCCCTTTGCAAATAATGTTGCTATGGTTACCCTTCTGCCTCACTCCTGCTCGACTGTGACAGAGCAGCAGTGGGTGGAGCTATGAGAATCAAGGTTACACAAGAAAGTCACATTGGACTGGAGAACACAAGGGAAACGCAATATGATGCAGTCTTTGGCAAACACATTTTTATGAATTTATGTGCAGCATAATTGCAAGATTACATAAGTACATGTGAAACGACCTACAGACTGTCTGTTCAATTCTCATATGAGATAAAAAAGCTGGTTTCAGCTGCCTATTTCTGTTACAAATCGCTGAAATGACTGTCGATTCTCATCATCTCTGTCCTCTCTCATATGTACTGTTTGAAAGTCCAACTCATTTTGTGCACTGATTAAATGAAATATAGGAATTTTAATTAATTTGTTTGATTTAATTTTTTTATATATTAAAAATACTAATAAAATTAGTTTGGGGTTGGTAAGATTAAAAAAAAAAGTCTCTTATGTCCACCAAAGTTACATTTATTTGATTTAAAAAAAATATATATATTTTTTTTTTTTACAATTCAAAGTAAAAAAAATGATTATAAATATAATTTATTCCTGTGAAGCAGATTAGTCCAGTCTAGTGTCACATTATGTTTCAGAAATAATTTTAATATACTGATTTTTTGCTACAATAGAAGAACAGTTCAAAAGTTGACATCATCAGTCAAAACATTATTTATTAGAAATCTTCTGTAATATTATAAACATCTTTACAGCCGTATTTGATCAATTTAATGCATCCTTTCTGAATACAAATATGAATTTATTATACATATATATATTACTGACCCCAAATGTTTGAAAGGCAAACATCACCTCCTTTTAACTTTGGTGAAAGTATAGGTTGACTGTAGTTTAACTAGTGTCTAGTAGCTTCCCCAATCAAAACAGCTATTACGCAACCAAACTTAAATTGTAGCGCAGGTATTTGGTTCTCTGCTGTCCATGTGACTGTGTGCTGCTTTCACCTGTCTTCACCCTACACAGGGTTCACACATATAATCTGAAGTGCTAAAAAAAGAAAGGTGAGTGGGTTCTCACCTTTCCTGTTGACTTCACCCCCTTCCACACGCAGAAGTAAACCATCACCCACACGGCCATAAGACACAGCATCAGTTCCCAGTTTATGGAACCTGGCTCATCCAGACCGTCAGAGATGTTCAGAACCTTGTTCCTGGGGATGGACAGCGACATTCATGAATGAAAAGCAGTTTTTATTTTAATCTATAAGCTATATAGTAGACTATAGCTGTACAGTCTCAGTCACTCATTATGGCATTAAAATGAACCATGAGTCAGTTTCAATAATCAATATATAAACTTGAGTTAATATGAAATATGAGAATTCACTTTAAATAAACAATAATATAAACTGCAGATTAAAAAACTTCAAGCTTGTACAGGCAGCACCACCTGCAAATGAAATGTTATACGTTTTTAATCGACAGATTGATGTGGGATTAATAACAGTTAACTATACTATATCATTTAGAAGTTAATAACAAAGACCGCATTCCTAAAACCGCATTCATCTTGTGAAGAGTGGTAACTGTAAAAACCACCCACTTCTCTTATGTAAATGTGGGTGGTGAAAGGCATTTCAAAAATTGTTTTGTTTGTGCAAGAAATATAAAAGCGAACACTCACTCCCAGAATTCAATGATAGGGGTACGCCTGTTTGCAAGCTCTTCGCACGTCAGGTTTCCAAATGTGGAGTTGCCAATAGTGCCGTTCTGGCAGTCATCGTGGCGGAAGATCTCGATGCAGTTTTCGGTGTTCCACGGGTTGTCGCAGGTGGACCAGGGAAGCGTGGAATTGAAGGACTTTATGAAATAGTAGAAACCCCAGGCAAGTACCATGATATAGTACGTGTTACAGAAGAACACAATCACCATGGAGGCGAAGCCAAGTCCTAAAACAAAGCAGTAAAAAATTACTGAAAATAAAACCCTCATGTGTAGATTATTTCTTATTTATAATTTATAGAACATGAAATTTGTGGTAGGTAATAGTTTTCTAAGACAAACACATGTTGTGGTTTAATTCTGATATAAGCCATTTCATTAAAAAAGAAACATATTTTGATATAAAGCATACAAAAAATATAAAAGGTTAATTAAAATATTTTAATGTATTAATTTATAATATGATATAATATAATTAATGATGTCAAATGATTAATACCAGTTGATTGCATTGAAAATATATGAAAAATATATAATATAAATTTTATATATATATATATAATATATAAAATATATTGAAAAAATATATAAATATAATATATATGCGTGTGTAACGTTTATATTTATTATGTACAAAACACATGGAAAATATATGGAAATTCTAAAAAATATATATAATTTTTGTGTGTATTTATATATATATATATATATATATATACATAATGAATATACACAGCATGCATGCATATATTATGAAAGCAAAAAATGTTGCATGTGATTAATCATTTGACATCCCTTATATAATAATACCTAAAAAAAAATAAAGAATGCAATGTTTTTAAGGCACAACCTAAAACAGCATAAAAAGTAAATGCTTAAAGATAAAGAGCAAACCTTTAAAAAGAGGTGCAATGTTCCACACATTGATGCTTCCAGCCTTCATAAACTGACCCAGCGCAATCTCCAAGAAGAATATCGGAATGCCTCCCAGAAATATGAACAACACATAGGGAATGAGGAACACTCCTGTGAAACACAGAAATAGAGAAAGAGAGAGAGAGCAATGTTAAAGATCATGTTCACAACTCATGTTAGGTGTGCTGCATTTCTAAACAGAATTAGCTGCATTTTGATGAAAGATTAGGAATAGTTGTTGACATGACATGCATTTTGAAGGTCAAACACTTAATATAATTTAAAAAGAATTGCATTTTCCATTCATTCCAGTCACAAGGTCTCTTGTGCATTTTCACATCCTGAACATCAGTTCATTTTACATGAGGGAGTTTTGTGCTATTTATGCATGACACCTTCGCATGCTGGCACGTCACTTGACCGTCGCTGGCCGCATTAGCATTCATCATGCGGTCTGTGCGCAGCACACCGACGCGTCGGCAGCAATAAAGCTTGGCTCGACTGATCTGAGATTGACAGCCACAGTAGCAGCTTACAGAGGGGGTTGGTCGCCGGTGTGATGCAGATTATCCACTGAATACCGTGCTGGTGTGCTCAATGAAAGTCTTGATGATGTCACCTGCCACTCATGGGCGAGGTGGACCGCGGGGGAGGATGGCAGCGCGTGACAGACAGCGGAAAAAGAGATACAATGGAAAAAAAAGGCAGAGTGGAAATCCTGCATGCCGTTATTCAAAGTGACACGCTTACGTAATGCTAGCTCTGCAGGCTAGAAGCTACAACCAGTTTAAAACAAGCACAACCCAAGAAAATACAATCAAAACCACCCCTGCTGCTAATTTAAAATCATTCATATGAATGAAGTGGCTTATTTGGGAGCGCTGCCCGGTGTCCATTCAGAAAACAACAGCTTTTGTTGGACTTGTGACTCAGAAAGAAGCCTTTTGATGACCCTGCCTACAGAAGGAAGCAATGAACACAATGCGCCATCAAACAAACAGCTACTAAACCGTGAGGCTATTCCTCTGCAAAAAGGAAAATATGCGTATGTGGGTTTGTGTCGGGCTGATTTGCGAACAAAAAAAGATGCCACAGCAATGCCCCGCGAGCGGATGATGCATGAGAATGTGACTGCGGGTCAATGCGAGAACAAGTGTGACTCACACGCACACAGCTTTGCGCGTACTGCAGTGGATGACGTCGTAAGCGTGGAGCACTAGACTCTGTATCAGCGGGTGCTCATTATAGACTTTCAGAAAAGTGAGGAATCTTTTCACCTCTTTCTCTTCCAGTACATATGAGCTGGTGCTTCATTGCTTATGGTGTCTACTGATAAAACAAAGTAGGTACAGAAGTGTTTTATCTTCCCAGATGTTTCGATATACATCTTCCCGATATGTAATACTAACATGTTAGCATGTTGATCTAGCTATTTCACCTGGAGGATGCCATTTTTTAGCGTGTTCACTCAACTGCAACATGCCATTAATATTTCAGAAGACCTTATATTTTTTCATCAGTTAGAACAACCATTCCTGTCTGGGTTTTGAGAGTCTCTTCAGCTCACCAAGGCTGCATTTCTTTGATTAAAAATACAGTAAAAAATGTAATATCGTTACAGTTTTAAATATTTGTTTCCCATTTTAATTTATTTTAAAATGTAATTGATGCAAAGCAGAATTTTCAGCATCATTACTCCAGTCTTCGGTGTCACATGATCCTTCAGAATCATTCTAATATGCTGATTTGCTACCCAAGAAATATTTTGCTGAAGAAACAAAAACAGTTGTGCTGCTTAATATTTGGGAAATCCTTAACGCACAGATTTCTTTTAGGATTCTGTGATGAATAACATGTTAAACATGAGGAACAATATGAAAAAAACGTATAAATGTATTTTATTATGCATTGATCATGATGTGAACGATAGCTCTTGCCAATAATTTCTGAATAATGACTGTTGCCCATAGCAACATTATATATGTGACTGCCTACTTATATTTCCAACGTAGATGTGCTGTTCAGTCTCTTTGCAGCCTCATAGTAGCTAATAAAGCTAATATTTCATGTCTATTTATTTATTTATTTGTTAAGTAGCCACAGAATTCTGGATAGTGTTCAGTCAGCAGCTCAAACCCTGTCTGAGTTTACTTTGTGATAATGACTGTACATTATCCCATTAACATTTTCCAGCTCGCTGCTAGACAGCCACCTCAGGTGTGGTGAGAATTCTTTCGCTTTCTATTCTGGATGGACTAAAAACGCAATGGGATTTAGCAATCGCCTGAATCCTGTTTGCCGAAAGTGCGTTCACGTTATCCTGTAAAGCACAAACAAGAATTGCTTTCAGTTAAAACAAAGGCAGAACTGACTGGGTTCTCGGGTGATGAGGGGAGGCTATAAATATAGATTCCCACACCTCCCCCTTACACAACAGATGGATATGGATGCTCTGTCAACACATATGGCTCGGTCTGTTCAGAAGCCAATGACAATGTTCTCATGTACAGTATTACCAGGTGAAAATTAACTTGTCTCCAGCATCAGTATGTACTAGTTAAGGTATAGCAAAAGAGTTTATTTGCAAAAAACCCAAAAAACTCAGAATGTGCAAAATTCATGGTTTAAGTATTTGTGTTTTATTTATTTCATAACATTTCTATGACCTGTAATCCACACATATTCATCGGATCTCTGGGAACAAGATCTAATAAACTTAATCTATTGTTATTTATGCATTTTCTCACAAAGCATGGCATGTGGATCAGGAAGCTGATTTAAATTAAAAAACCACCCCCAATAACGATCTGCACCAATCAGGCTTGTTCTAGCAGGTTACAAATAAAAAAAAACACACAAGGTGTGGCTCATGTTAACGGAAACATGAGGAAAAACATGAGGTTTTGAGGTATTAAGCAGGTTATGCCTAGCAGGTTATGTGTTTATTCATAATACTTTTTCAGTTTTTCTACTTCAAAATGTCATGTTTAATTCAATGCAATTTCTTTATAATTATTCATGAAATTTACTTGCAATTTCTGAGTGAAACATTTCTACACCTATATATACATTTTTTTTTTGCCGTACTGGACTATTAGCATTCCAATGCAACAACAACTGTAAAATTCCAGCATACTAAAATATCACAAAGATACATTTACAGAGAAAATGAATATACTGTATAATAGATGAACCCTAAAGCACCACAGTTAGGCCCCAGTCAGAAAAAGGGGATTAAAAGATTAACAGACGCTCTTCTTAATCGCCCGTCCACGTGGAGCGAGGAACTGATGTCAGTCAGGCAAGACGCCAACATGTCCTGCTGTGTTGGCATCACTGGCCTTCTCATGCTTTCCCATTGAGAACCAGACCCACTAAACAGTGCTCGTTTTAAAATTTTTAATTAATCCATTTTGTAGGCTTATTAATGTCGGAAATTCAATTTAGTCAAAGTTTGGCCATGCTGATGTGCTTCATTAGTAGTTTTATTGGATAAAAAATTTAAACAAATTTTTACTTCACTCATTTTAAAACTCTGTGTGTGTGTGTGTATATACTGTATATATATATATATATATATTTTTTTTTTATTATTTATTATAATATTTATAATATAAATGTTTAACTTTTTTTGTAGGCTTTCGTAGGCTCTTTTATATATTTTATATATATATATATATATATTTATATTTATGTATGTGTGTGTTTTATATATATATATATATATATATATATTGTTTTATTGCTTTAATATTTTTTATGAGATTTATTTATTTATTGCCAAACAACTGGTATTTCTTGGTGAGGTCAAACCCAACAAATAAAAAAGCACATTTGTACATACGTAAATGATCCCAACTATTATAAAGAAGTGCAAGAAGAGTTTAAAACATGGACCATCCTACAATGTATATATAAATATATAGTATACACACACAGACGTTTGTTAAAATGTTATGTTTTCTCTACAAAAACTATTTTTTAATACCTGGATAAAACCTGGATTTGTAACAATAGCAGATTGTTATTAAAAGCGTCCCAGCACTAATACTTCAGTAGGATGAGATTTCAGCACAGTTGTGATACTGTACTGCAGATCCAGCACTCAAGGACAGGTAGAGGGCTTTACTGCAGAGATCATAAATCTAGCGACTATGTGGCCACCACTCGGCGCAGCTTGGCCTCTCTCAACTCTGATGCACCGCTACACAATGCTGCAAAAACAGCTAGTAACCTGGCAACAGAAAGTCTGGAGCATTGCTGCGTCTCACAGTGCATACTGTATATGTGTTAGTGACGGCACAGCAGCTCAATGAAAGATCTGTGACCTCATATAGCACAGACATAAGAGCGAGCAGCTCACTGAACTGAACGCAGAGCTGTATAAAGAAACAGATAATGTGACCTCTGACTTCTACCATGAAGTCTTACAACAGAGGCAAAGCGTAATGCGCTCTAAATTTACGAAAAGTAACAAATAGTACATGCAGAAGTTAAATACCTGGGGTTAGGGGTGAGTTCACATCTCTAGGCTGAAATATGAGGAATAGTTTCGGTGATTCTTACAAAAGCAAGCACTACAGATTAACACAACAGGGGTCTTGATTTTAATTGGTTCACATTAAGAACTTTAGACTGTTTTAAAAGAATCTGAGTTCTCTAAGGGGAGTAAGGGAAATTAGCAAATCTTCACTACATGTGCGGAGAAACCTCTTGTGAGGTCTATAGGAAATCAATTAGCTCACAAGTGATTTGGCTAGGAACAAATTAAAAACACTGTATCAAAGTCTCCAGATACAAACACCTACCTACTGTGATGTATAAAAAAAAACAGGTCATACGGCAACAAAAAATGTACTGCTTAGTGACCCTCATGCTGTTCCAAACCTGTATGAATACATTCTTGCAATAGTGTCGTTTTTGTTTGCTAAAACTATGAAAAATGTTTTTTTAGCTGTAATGAAATGTAAACATTAGATAGAAATCAAACTTTACAAATATTTAATAAAATAGAAATATTTAAGTTTTAATATTAATAAAACTGAAATGGAAATAAAAATAAATGAAAGCTAAATAGTAATAAAAATGCTAAAATCACAACTAAAATGCAGACTCAAAGTGGAACCTGAAATATAAAAATAAAAGCTAAATCGAACTATTAATTAACATTATATACTAATATGTTAAATAATGCTGAAAAATATTTTTAAATATAATATTTTATATTATAGAAAATATATGTTTGATTTTTTTTTTTTTGTCAAATCATGAAAATAATGCATTCCCTTTCATAGCATTAACATTTTGGATATAGTCCTTCCAGTGACAGGTTTTCATGAGTAAATAACATCATTATTTTTAGGTTAACTGTTCCCTTTAAGAAAGACAAAACCCACCTATAAATAAACCCAAAATTCCACAGGTTTAAAACTGACCTGGCTAAATTTGTCTTCTAAGAATGTGGAAAGTAAATATCACAAGTATCTCACAGACTCAACCTGTGAACACCGTAAAAGTCAGGAATGTGTGACAGGAACCATATTTACTCTCCTCCTGCCAGCAGGACCATTTTGGTCTTTGAAAGGCCTGATTTGATTTGGCAAAACAATTCAGGAGCCTTTCAGTATCGCACACAAAGACGACACGTTGAGTTGATCTGTTACCTTAGATCTGTTACCTTAGAGCTGCTTGTTGGGGGTAAAGTAACTATTTGAGCAAGAAGAGCTCCAAGAGTCAGTCAGTTCTCACTGGACGCTCCTGCATCTCATCTTTCTCGAGCTGGCATGTCTTATTTGAATCACTTATTGTTTTCGGAGGAATTGATGGTCTTGGTAAAACGTTCCCAGCGGTTGGTTTCCGTGACCTTTCCCCTCTACCACAGGTGGTTGAGACTTTAGATCCAAAACACACTGACATCTTCTCTATCTAAACAATCAGAGCAGAATGTAATCAAGTTATCCATCAAGACAGAAAGGAACCGCAACCCAAGTGCTAACACAACATTGATCAAGTCTTGACATTTTTCTCACTGCAGGCATCCAAAGAGAAACACTGCTTTTGGAAGAGATATCACGATCGCTGTTACAGTTTAAACATTCAGTGTAACTTTATACATATTGGCAAGAAGCTTTTCACTCTATAATTAAACAAGACTTGAAAACAACTTTGGAATTTTCCCAAGGATAGTGGGAGACAGCCAAAAGTGGCCAAAAATGGATAATTAAGATCTGCTGTTTTTGAAGTCTATTGTGCTGCAATTACTTGATCAAAAATACAACTCAAATGCTGTGAATTATTATCATTTAAATTGTAAGAGAGTTATATTAAATATATTTTAAAATGTAATTTATTCTTGTCATGCAAAGCTGAATTTTTAGCATCATTATGCCAGTCTTCAGTGTCATGTGATGCACTACCATTCGAAAGTTTGGAGTCTGTTTGCTTTCACTTTTGCTTTAGAACAATAATAAATGACATTTTAACAGATTATTAAAAACAACTATTTTTAGTTTTTAAAATCAGTTTTCAGCCTATTTGTGATTAAAAAAAATGCAGCTTTTACTGTAATTATTCCAAATTGACTGACATTGTAAGATCTAGAGGATATTCTGCTATTACATAAATAATTATGTAATGTGAATATCAACATTTCCATACATGTGCTCTCACGTTATTGTAATTTCACGTTTTATATAAGTTACATTCCATCTATCATATACTCATTCATCAGGACAAAAGCTTACACTAACACACTTCTTCGCTGCTAACGTATGGCCATTCATTCAGCAAGCGCTGGACTGCATCCAGGGCGCCGGGGACACGGGGAGACGGTTTCGTCATTCAGGCTAACACAATGGTTTCCTTTCTAATGGGGTCCTAAAGTGTTACGCAGACTTGGCCTTCTCAGTCTATAGCAATCAGAAGATGACTCATAGAGCAAAAGAGAGAGAATCAGTGAAGTTGATGATGAGAGATGCACTGACTACTAATGCCACGCGTATTCATCAGCTACCTAACCAGGCTGTTTTGGCTCACCATTGACTTTCATAGAGTTTTCCTGGTGACCCACAACAGCCTGGTTACAAACTTGTTTCAAAATATCTTCCTTTGTGTTCGGCAGAACAAAGACATTCATACAGGTTTGTATGAATGTCTCAAACCTGAGGGTGAGCAAACGATCAGAGAATTTTCATTTTTATTATTTCCATATGAATGTATTTGTATCATTTTTTCTCTTTTTTCTTTAAGACAAACGCTGAATTTTCCCTTAAAGCTATTTCTGAGAGCATGTGTGACCTCTAATGCTTGTGTGGAAATGTGTGACCTTGTGTGCATTCATGTTTCGCATTCAGTGCAATAAGGCTCGAAATAGGTTTTCGTATACTGCATACAGAGTGATTTCTCCTTCATTATCTGTTATTAGCTGCATTCGATGCTCTGAAACACAAGTGTATAAAGGGCGATGTACAATGTCAGTGTACAGCAGTAGATGAGTGCTGATTTAAAACACACCCCTTAGCGAAAAAAACCAAAGAACTGGATCATCTTACAAACCTGTGATCCTGCACGTACAATACATGCTTCCATTGTCTATAAACAAAGTCATGGGACACTTGTTTAATGATATACTTGATTAACACAACAGCTTTATAATTGTTGTTAACAAATGTATACTGTGTTTAATGCCAGTTCAAATAATTAGAGACTTTAATTCACACACTGTAGTATCTGCATGCTTAATTGATACTTATCTGATTAATAAAGCCAAAGCTTTTCTCAGTACAAAGTTTACTGGGCAATTTCGTCTACATTTTAAAGAGTCTATATATTGCTTTAGCCTTAAAAACCAACTAATCACCTGCCAAACTTTGCTTGAAATGTGTTGGAAATGATTGTGACTTGATTTGATGCTTTGTTTTGTGACTGATAAAGACCGATACTGTATACTGATATTAATTGTTTTTATTATTTCTTTAATATAACGACTACCGATCAATGGCATCAAAACAGCACCTATTACATCAGGGGATATTTTTGCTCAACAGGAAACAACACTGTTCAAACCTTACTATTTTAAGCGATCATTTGCATACGCAATTTTTGTTGATGGCCAGAGCAATACATAGCATCTTAAAATGAATTCTACTTATATATATATATATATATATTACTGCTGTCACTAAAGCAAAAATAAGCTTTTGTTCATATAATATGTGTATATTAATTATGTATATATAGACACACATGCATGCATATAAGAAAAATATGTTGTGTTTATATACTTAATATATTTATTTATCTCTCTCTCTCTCTCTATATATATATATATGAATACTTCTTAAGTGTCCACAAATAATTATACATTAAGTTATCGAGGTTCATTCGCAAGACACACACATACACGTATGTGCACATGAATACAATACATGCATTGTATAGTATAATGTCAATAAGATATTGAAGGCAATGAATGAATGAGACACAGGAGGTGTCCTCCACCGTGCAGTGACGTCACGGGGAGAGCGGGTGTGTGTGGGGGGGTCATCTGAAGGGATCTGAATGTGCTGCAGAGCGTCATCAAGGCATCTTACCTCCACCATTTTTGTAGCACAGGTACGGGAAGCGCCAGACGTTTCCCAGCCCCACGGCGAAGCCCACGCAGGACATGATGAAGTCCATCTGTCTGGTCCAGGTCTCTCGCTCGGGGAAGCCCTGCTGCTTCTTCTCCGCCGCCGCCGATATGGCTCCGGTGGCGGCTGATATGGGCCCGCCGTTGAGGGTCCCATTGACGCCTTGATGCGCGTTTCCATTGGGAATGAGATGGCCCTTTTTCTCCTCCACCAGGACCATGTTCAGGGCGCAGCAGTCTGCTTCCAGAGAGGATTTCTCCATCTCTCGTGTAAACAAAGCAATCGAACCTCCTCAAAAGACTCAAGAAGGGCTCAAATCAAGCAGTCAAAAATAAATATTTGATCTCTTATTGTTCTTGAATGAAGTCAGTTTCTTTTATTCACACCAAGATGTCCCTTTTGTTCCTCTTCAGGTGCACAGGATCTGGTCCTTTATCCCTTTTATTAAATAAAACCCAGCAGTTATTTTTTTAACGAATGTATTTTCCCTCAATATCAAAGGGACGGCGGTTTGATTCTCTCGGGCGAAATTGGCAACGGTATTATCGGTTCGGTTTTTTTTTTTTTTATCAAAAAGCGCGTTTGGAAAAGAAATAATAGATCAGAAAAAGAAAAAGACACCGATTTTAAACAGCACCTTCAAAAACAATCCACGAAACACTTAAAGGTGAGTCTGAAGAATCGCATGGGCACTTGAATCTCTCAGAGAGAAGGCGACTGAGGAGACGGCGAAACCAAAGCGGCCCTTTACGCGCGCTGATCAGATGAATGTAATGGAATTACATTCACGAATCGATCGCCTAAATCTCTTCAGACCATCGTTCCCGTCGGTATTTCACACCCTGAATGTATGACTGAGACGCGAGTCGATCTCTACCGGGAGCTGCGGCGGCTGCTGCTGTCGCTCTGCGCGTGCGGACGGACCGTCTGATGCGTGCGCGAGATGCCGCTCGGTGTTTTAACGGGCTGGGTAACGTCATCTGGAGCTCAACCCTCCCCCTCTGCCCCGCTTAAGGAAAACAGGGAATGGAACGCTCACGTACGCTGCACACTACACACTGTATACTACATACTACACACTGTATACTACATACTACACACTGTATACTACATACTACGCAGCAAGTGCGCTTCTAGACCGTTGGAGATCAGATATGAAAAACATGGCAGTTTGAATCCATTGCGAAAAAAACATAAAGCAGCATTAGTGAACGGCAGTGAAACCAATTTTGGTGTATAAATACATGTTTTCTAACATACATCACATAGTGTGTGTGTGTTTGTGTGTGTTATATTAGTAAATAAATAAGTAATAAGTTAATCTTTGCGTTTTTGAGGTGAAATATGTCCGGATAATACTTCACATTAAAATCATACTTAAAAACATACTTATCCCCAAATAAATAGAGGCTATATTTATTTTACATACAGATGCATAAATATGTGCATAGGGTTACCTGAACGCATGTTATGCATAGATACATACACACACAGACATAGGTGTAACTAAATAAATGAATAAATAAATAATGTTTATGGTTTTTTGAGGTAAAACTTAAATATACAACATTAAACACTTTTGATGAAAACCACACATTCATTAAAAAATGAAATAAACAATAAAAAAGTGAATTAAAAAGTGAATTAAGTTGTTTAGATAACAGATAAAAATAATAATACAAGAAAACAACTTGTTTTAAGTGAAAAGATCTAAAAACAAAAGGCTAAAAGATCACAACCCACTAACATTAATTTTTTTTTTACAATTAATTAATAAATACAGATATTTTTTAACTTTACTTTTCCCAAACATGTTTATCTATGAAACAAATATATAATTTAATAAACAAATAAATACTAATGTAAATAATATAAATATATCTTTTATCATATACGTTTGTAAATTAAATAAAACATTTTGATTGTCAATTATTTTGAGACAAGAAAGACTGCAGCAGTAGAAGTGGGAGGGTTGTGTGAACATTCCCACAGGTTATGAAGTGCTGGGAGGTCTATTAGTCATCAAGCACGTGCATTGCTTTTTTGCATTACAAAATACATAAACCTCTCTCTGACCACAAGAGATGCTGTTGTTCCGGTCTGGAAAATTACAAACTAACATGAGGTGCTGCTGAGGATTTTCCATTGATTTGGAACCACTCTACCAAGTGGTGAACTAGAAATAAAAACAAACATTTATAAACAGAATTAGAATTATACTCCTAGACATCAGTCAATAAGTTTTGATTCTTGTACTATGGTAATTTAATAATTTAACAGTTACTACAGGAAAATTAGTTATTGTAATTAGTAATTAGACTTTTAAAACACTGTTTAAATGTGATCCATATGATTTTATGATGGATTAACTTACAAATTAGTATAGAACGTGGAAATTTTGTAAAGGCTAACTTAATCAGCAGCAAGTATTTTTTCTGAAAAAAGGTGGAAACGGTTTGTCCGGTTTGTCGGGTTTGTATACAGAGGCCAGATTTGCCTGATAATAAATTGTAAAATTTTTTACAAGCACTTTTTGGGACAGATTTCAAAATTCTTGAGACCCAAATTCTTGAAAAAAAACCACACATGTATACATGAAAAGAGCTCATAGTTCAGTGAGTCATACTACAAAAATCTCTGGATCATATTGACCCTAAAACTGTTGCGCATTACAGTGGGATGTTCTCCGAACTGTATGTGGCTGTTCGAGGAACCCTGCAATGGTTCAGGGAAACCCCACATCTTATCTCTACGATGAGTGAATTGCTGTCACAGGGGACCAAATTCACCATCCTGTTTTTTTTTCCCCTTAACTGAGCTAACAGTTGTGGCTCCAGGCCACATGAGTAATAGGAAACATGCAACTTTGTGTTCACGATGTGAAGGAAGCATATGTTTCATGTTTTTATTCCCTCTGTGTCTTTATATTACAGATTTAACCCTGCATGAAGCAAACTGTGACAGATTGTTGAGGTGCATTCATGACATCTATAAGCGAATAACTCAACTTAGTCCATTCCAGAAAATGTGTATATTTGTATTAGTGCTGCACAATACAACAGCCTGCAGCAACATAACAAAATTGAAAGATTTTCAACAACAACTGCTTTAACGGTTTATTTAATATGATTTGTCATCATCACAGTAAGCAACTAAAATGCTATAACAGTGTAATATAATTTTAAGTCAGTGAATTCAAGAAATGGAAAAGTGAAATAAAGAAGCCCTGGTCATCAGTTTTATTTACTGTTTACACATTGATTTATGTGTCAGGCAAAACACAAACCCTATATTAGTTCAAATTAGACAGCATTGATCTTATACAATACCTTCTTCCTTACAAGTAATTATCTATGTCATTGTATTTTTAAATAAGTATAAGGTTGTTCCTTTATTTGGCCACAATATTTTAGTACATCAGTTGACTGTACAGTATATACACACATTCACATTATGTGCTTTCATGTACCGTCTGTTCATTTAATAATTTCAGAAAAAGGTACAAAACTGTCCCATTAAAGGAACCTCCGCAGTAACAAGCTATTGCAGTTGTGCAAATGTTTGGTGTCAGTAAGATTTGTACTTTTAGGAGCTTATGAGTCATCAAGACTGCATTTATTTGATCAAACATACAGAAAGAACATCAATATTGTGAAATATTACAACTTAAAATAATACTTTTAATTTGAATACATTTTAAAATATACTTTAAGCAGCACAACTGTTTGAAATATTGATATTTTGTTATTTTATTTTTTTAAATCTGTGATACTTTAATGGATTTTTGATAAATAAAATATAAAACATTCAAAACAAAGAAGTCTTTATTATAATTTTTGATAAATTTAATACATCTTTGCTAAATGAAAGTGCTATTTCCTTCAGAAAAGTACAAAAAACTATTAAAGAACTTCAGTGAAGTGCATTAATAAAAAACTGGTGTTGAAAAATCTTCTCAGAAATTGCTAGTAAATTTTCCAATTTTAAACAAACGACAAGTAAAACATTAATGAAACATGACAATGTAAAGTAGAACAACTAAAATGGTATTTTCTTGTAAAACATGTTTCAAAAATCTTGCAACATTTTACAGTTTAGATGCAAATTATATGTCATTGGTATTGGTTAACTTCCACAAACTGTTCACCAGGCTGCCTTTTAAAGCAGATTCAACTTCTGATGTTGCAATATAGATCAAAAGGATCTTAACAAGGGCTTAACATTCACACAAAAGAACTTCGTTCACTTTAAGAAGAGTTCCTCCTGCGTGGCAAAACATATGGCCTGCACATTTGAAGCCTTATCAGACAAAAAAAAGAAGAATTAATTGCAAAGAAGTCTTTCTTAAAGCCGATTTGGAGCTTTCAGGCACGAGCCAACACTACTACGATTGCACTTTCACGTTTCTATCGATCTAAGTTTAGTTTAGAATAGACCCCGTGACTTCAAGAGCAGCTGCCTTGCAAAGGTTATGGCCCTTTTTTATAGCGCCTTAGAAATAGCAGCTGCGTGGAGTCATAACCCGAGCATAACTATCACCCCCACACCCTTCCACCAGCTCAGACTTCAACACACTTGCTGATTATACAGTGTAGAATATGATACTGCTGGAATAATGATCAATGCACTCAACTGTGATAGATATTTTACCTTATGCATTACCAGTCAAGGGTTTGGGGTCAGTAAGATTTCTTTTTCTGAAAGAAAAGTATATTTTTATTTAGCACAGACACATTAATAGTAATAATGAAGATATTTACTGTACATTTTTACAAAAGATTTGCATTTTTTTATATATCTAATTTTTTAATGGTCTAAAAATGTTTTAAATCATAAAAATGGACCACACTGAAGATTGGAGAAATGGTGCTTAATATTCAGGATTGAATCACAGAAATGAATTATATTTTAAAATATATTACAATAGAAAACAGTTTATTTAAACTGTAATAATATTTTACAGTATTACCATTTTTTACTGTTTTTCATCAATAAAAAACAGTTTTACATTGTGAGGAGTTTGATAGACTATTGTATTTTGTATTGACCAAACAATATTTTTCAATTGCCCTACACCAACCCTACCCATCACAGAAAACTTTTTGCATTTTTACATTTAAAGATAAACTTAATTTAGCATTTTTAATAATTTATTTATGAGGACTTACAAAAGGCTCTTAGGCTCAGAAGAAGACTGCATTTACTTTATTGCATTTTACTGCATTAAAATGAAAAAAAAACTTTAAAAAATCATCTGGATACACTTTAAAATATGCTTTTATTTACATTAGAGCCCGACCGATTTATCGGCTGATATTAGACATTTTCCAAACTATCGGTATCGGCATTTATAATAGCCCATAAATTAATATTTCAAAAATAAAATAAAAACTGATGAAACACCCTTACTGGTAAATTTATTTTGGTTGTTGTTGTTATTGTGTTATTGTTCAAAGGACTTTAAAGTTTCATATCTAAAGTTTTTTTTTTTTTTTATATTTTGATGTTCCTCTGTTCTGTTGTGACAATAACATTTTAGTGAATACTCAACTACAAATAACTATTATTGTACTAAACCCTACCTCTGCTGGACTGGAGCTATTGAGGACTGACTGATTCAGTGCACTACCTCATATACTGTTAGCAATTTATATTTTGCTGTTGTTGTAATTTATCAGAACTTAACAGAATTTGTCTCCAGTCCTATTCAAAGTTATGTTTATGAAGCTTACCAAGTCTTTTAAAACTGGTAACTTTGATTTGGTTGTTGTTGTTGTTTGTTCAAAAGACTTTACGTTTCATATCTTAAGTTTGTATTTTTATAAATTTTATTTATCAGAACTTTAATACATTTTGATGTTCCTCTGCTCTGTTGTGACAATAAAAGAAACAGGTTTCTTTTTTTAAATGCATTATCATATTATGTTAGTTAAAACTCATGAATAACCACAAATAACTAATGTTAGGGAAATCTGTGAATGTTTTGTTGCGCGTTTCTGAAATAAAAATAAATAAATAAATAAATCAGCCTATGTATCGGAGTATCGGATTTTAAAACCAACAAATATTTGTATCGGTATCGGCCTTCAAAATCCTTTATCGGTCGGGCTCTAATTTGCATCACAGAAAAATAATATTTTAAAATATATTAAAATCTAAAATTATATTTAAAAATAAATATATATTATATTATATATTTAAAATATATATTATATTATATATTAAAATATATTATTAAAATATATAAGTATAATATATTATATTTTAAATTATATATTAAAATATATTGTTTATATATAGAAAATATTACAGTTTTTACTTTATTTTATTAATAAAAAGTGGCCTTGGTGAGCGTAAGACACATGTTTCAGAATAATTAAAATTAGAGACCTTAAACCTTTACATTTTAGTGTATATGGAATGATAACCATATTGGTCCCCACAATGTAGCAAAAACAAGTATACATGCACACACACACACACACACAGATTTATGCAAAACGTATGGGATCAGTATAATTTTTGTTATGTTTTTAAAGTCTCTTATGCTCATGAGTCATCAAGACTGCATTTACTTGATTAATATATATATATAATATATAACATATATTATATAATAAACAACATTATTATATAATAAATATTACAACTTCAAATAATAATTTTCATTTGGATACACTTTAAAATATGCTTTTATTTGCAGAAATAAATGATGTTTTAAAAAACATCACAATAGAAAACAATAATATTTCACAATATTACAGTTTTTACTGTACTTAATAATAATAAAGCAGCCTTGGTGAGCATAAGACACGACTTTCAAAAACATTAAAATGACAGACCTCAAACTTTTAAATTGTAGTGCATATGGAATGATAACCATATTGGAGGACTTCCCCTTGTGACTAACTCTCAGGTCACGTCTGAGAAATCATGTCACCACATGCCAGACACACAAAAATAGTGGAAGGCGCAATTCCCATATTCATATGTGCACTGAGACAATGTGGGTCAAAGTTAATAAGGTTATCAAAACACATATCAACATCAAACATATTTACTCCTAGTCAAGACTCATTTGCATGAATGGGTCATCTTATTTTGCAATTGCTGCTTAGAGGACTCTTTATTGGCAGCAGTTCACTGTGTTACTTTATAAAAAGCAAACAGGTGGTGGTACAACTTGCTCCTATTTAGGTCACAAGTTTAGTATGCCACAGATAAGAACTGGCACAAAAATCAATACGACCATTCACAGCCGCACCGTCACGCCCTCAACAGCACACAGAGCCTCATTTATCCTACAGCGTAAGATGCTGTTTACTAGCAGACTTTCACAGGAGCAACTTTTCACTTCTCTTATAAGCTTCGATCTGACCTTTCCAGACATTTCTGTAATTACATTTCCTGTAAATAGCATCTTCTTCCTTGAATTGGACTCATAATATTAGTTTTTCTTGTGGCACTAAGCGTTTTCTCTATCGATGAACAACACTGTATACTAACTGGATTTTCTTAAATGTAATCTGAAGTGTATTGATTTTCCGTCCAAATAAAAAAGCAAAGAAAATGACCTTTCGGGCAGGTTTGGTGAACTCACCTCAAACATCTCTGTTGACATGCGGCATGGCTCAGTTTGGTCATCTAGCATTATTACAGGGTGATTGACAGGCTGTATACGTGTGTATTTGCACATGATTTGAGGGTGACTGTGAAGACAGTTGTCTTGGCTGAGGAGAGAAAACCACCAGCAGATGCAGAATTTGGATAAAATGAGATCCTGTTTTGACAGGTTTCCAGTTTTAAGATGGCAGAAGAAATAATTTATTTTAGGGTAATATTATTAAACCGATAAGAGGGATCAGAATATAACAGAGACTTAAGAGTGAAACATTTGAACCAGAACTAGAATAATTTCTGAAGGATCATGTGACACTGAAGACTGAGTCATGATGATGAAAATTCAGTTTTGCATCACAAGAAGGAATTACATTTCGAAATAAATTTTTGACTGTATTGAGACACTCAAAAACAATTACAATAGTATATTTAATAGTGATTAAATACTAATTAATAATAATAATAATACAAATCTAAACCAATAAAACCCAAATGATTATAAAAAGTAAAATGATATTTTATAAAATTAATTAAAAAAGTTATATTTTTTTTCCTTTTACTATATATTGTTTATTCATTTTTTTTTTTTTTGCAGGTAACTGTTTCTTGAGAACATTTCATCACATTCGTACACAGCTGCCAGTCATAGCATTTCTGTGTTAATATTCAAAAACATATTTGTACAGTGACTGGTTGGATACCTGGACTAATATTATAAGGAGTTCAGACAAATGTTGTTGTTTTTTCTGTGTGATCAAAAATGTTAAAAAATGAACTGATCATTAACGTGCCATTTTGTTTATAGAATAAAAATACGTATCCACATACCTTTTTTTTAAAAATGGATGCATGGTTTGATAAGTTGAGTTATATTCACATTGGAGATCTCTGGGTCGTCATAGTTATATGACATATCTATAGTTATATAGACGTTCATGTTTTATGTTCCGCATCTTCACTTTCTGAAAAACAATAAAAATTCATGATTGTTCAAATAGAACAAATGTAAATAATAATCAGGTTTACAAAATGTACAAAAAACTGATATATGCAAATGTAATAAGTGATACAAAATTTTTTGTTTTGGGTCAAATAATAAATATTAATTATAAATATATATTATTTTTATTAAAATAATGTACACAAAATAATAAATATATTAATATAAAATGAATATAAAATGAGAGAAATTACAAATGCATATGTAAATAGTATACATTTATCATTCTATATCTATTTACCTACTCATCCATCTATAAAAATGTTTAGTATTAGAAATACTAAATAAATTGCACTAAATAATAATAATAATGTTTACGAAGCTAAAATGTAATGTATTAGAAATGTTATAACAAAATTAAATGCACCACATAATAATGTTTACAAAGCACTTCATATTCAAATGCAACATATATATTTAATATAAAATAAATAAAATCAAATATATAACTTATAATAACAATTCGTATTTTTTTACAAAGCTAAAATTGTTATGTATTAGAAATGCATTATAACTAAACAAATTGCACCAAATAATAATGTTTACAAAGCACTTAATAGAAAATGTATGCAAATGCAACATATATATTTAATACAAAATATATAAACTTAAATATATAACTTATAAAGTATTTAATGATACTAATATTTTTAATAATATACTAATATTCAATAGAGAGTCACAAATTTTTCTCTATTAGTTGTTATTTTGGAATTAAAGTTAATCAAGGCTTCCCTCTAGTGGCTGTTCTTTATTACAACACATTTTACACAAATTTGCTGCCATGTTAATAATAAACAAGAGCAGCATTTATGGTTTGTCGCTTATAAAAGCTTTTAAGGGTAAAGTTTTACAATTCATCGCTGTAGTTATTCATCTTATCAATTTCAACAGATTTCATCAATATTGTTAAATAATGCATAGAATATTGTGCATACATATGATGTGTTGTTTTGTAAAGGCCTTGTATGTTGTTTCAGTACTATATGTAATGTCAAGTCACATTTCAGCTTTAATACCTGTTTAGATAGTAGATATAAAGGCCAAAATACACAGCAGGTGAGACAGTCAGCGTCGTGTAGGGTTTGTGTGTGTGTGTGTGTGTGTGTGTATACAGTGTTCACAGGGCAGATAGCTGGAATGCTAATACTTAAATGGAAAACCCCTGTGCCCGTACAAGGAGAGCTCAGGATCTGTGGGAGAGCTACCAAAAACAGCCTGAATAATGTAAACAGAGACAGAGGCTTCTGGCGATCTCAAGGCATCGGAAAACAAACGGTAGCACTTTCAGCTCAGCAAAGCCTGACTGCTACGATGAAGAATGCTTATTTAATGCGCAACGAGCAGATGGTATCAGATATGTCTCGGAGACAACGTTCAGCTGTCCTTATCATGCATATCATTCAAGCATTACATTTGAGGAGTCAGTCTTAAGAGACCTGTTGTTGTTTGGCCAGCCCTCTTTCTCTCTCTCTCTCTCTCTCTCCATCACTCTATTTTTCTTTATCACTTTCTCTCTGCTTTCTGTGCTTGCTCTCCTGTTGTTCTTCATCTCCTTGAAAAGTCCCTTTTCCTCTATAAAGCATGGGGGCGTTCAAGGTCATCAGTGTAAAATGAATGTGATTTTTGATTAAAAAGAGAGCACAGAGGCTGTTGGGAGTTTGGTGACGGTTGCCTTCCAGGTTTTCACAGCAGCAATCAGCAGGTAATTGAGCTTTTGCTTAGATCTCTTTTCTAAAGGGTGTTTGGGGGAGAATATCACTGATTATTGATCTCATTTCAGTGATGAATATTCCTTCATGTGTGTAACGAGGCTGAGAGACGACGAAGCGTGCAAATTCAAATGCAGTGTTTTATTGAAAAGCTGGACAGACAGGCTGGGTCAACAAAAGCAAAACATAGAAAGTTTGCAGGGTGCTGGAGTGCCATGCCCTGAGCTGCACATCCAGCTGATTGTTACAATGTGTAGATATGTCAAGCCCAGTCGTGCTTGTATAATTGCACTAGTTATGTGCATGTATTTTTGGAAAAAAATAAATAAATTAGTGTGCTAACAGTGGCTTTTTCTTTCGAAGGAAATCAAACACTGGGGAGAGAACGTTTTCCCATCAGAGCTTGTTTGGTGGAAAAGAAAATCTGAATCAAAACTCATTGCTAGTCATTAAAATTACCAAAAGGAATCAGAATTTAGCATTTGCATGTATTGAAAAGCATTTTCTTGAGTGCCTGTTGCTGTAGAGGGCATATAAAATATGTTGCTTCAGGTTAAAAATGAATGTGCTGATGATTTTCAGTACTTATTTGCATGCTCATATTAGTGTGTGTTTGTGAAGAAGGTACGCAGATCACACTTGCCCTGCGTGGCGATGCCTTTATTGAGAGATCTTCAGAAGAAAGATGACATCAATGCGGTTTATGAGCTGAAAGAAAAACTGGGAGAGTGAGTTTTCACATATTCAATATTTAAAAGTATTCTGAACACGTAATGACTTGAGAGTAGATTTTGACATTTTGGTTTACTAAACACATTTAAAGACTTGTCGACTAGAAGCAAAAAATATTATTAAGACTCTGGAGACTGCTATTATTCACAACGTGCCCATGGCACACAAACTTATAATTAGCCATTAATTTAGAACAAAACTCATTACAGCTGAATTATAAATAATATAAACGTATAACGTCTCAGGGGCTCAGCACAGATGTACTCAGAAGCTTGTGGCTGTCAAGTGCATCCGCAAGAGAGCGCTGAAGGGAAAAGAATACATGCTGGAGAATGAGATTGCAGTATTACGCAGGTCAGTGATAAAAAAAAGGATTGATTAATTGAAAAAATTGCATGAATTTGTTTCATATTCTTGGATATTAGAATAAAGTTTTAAAGAATTTGTTTTGTTTTTTTGTCCCTTCACAGAATAAATCATGCAAATATTGTATATTGCAAATATAGTCTTTGGAGGAAACCTTTGAGACTCCTACCAAACTGTATTTGGTACTGACATTGTGAGTGAATCCGAGTGTGAAAAATGAAAATATTGAAGTAAAAAATAGTTTAGTTTCATAGGATTAGACATAATGAAGTACAGAACAAATGATAGAAAAAAACCTATGTAAAGAGATAGACAGACAGACAGACAGACAGACAGACAGACTCACCAATTGTCCACCACTTAGTGATACATTTTGTTATTATTGTTGTTTGTTCTGATGGTGTATTTAGAAAACTTCTATATTTATTTGAATAATGTTCATGTTTATATTTCACTTTATTCTTCACTTTTTATATTGTCAGTTTGTTTGCCCTTGAAAAAATAAATGTGTTTTGACTTAATCAAAATAGAATAGAAATAGAAAGGGCAAATGACCTCCCGCTATGTTAGAGCTCACATACAGTACTGTACAGTAATATAGATGTATCGAAACCGAACCGTTACACTTGGATGGGTTAAACGCAGAGAACAGATTCCTAGTATGGGAAACCATACCTGGTCACATGTCACGTCCTTTTCTTTAGCATTTTCACTTTCAGAGCGCTCAAATTGAGGTGCTTTCAGGTGATGCGTTTTATTAAAAGGTTTTAATTCCAGTTTTCACTGTGGGTGCTTTGCATGCAGCTAAATGGATATTACAATCAAAATAAGTTCTATATAAGTTCAATATAAGTGCTCTTTCCATTAGCCAGAGAATTTACTGTATGAGACTCCATTAGAAGACTCCAAAATCATCAGTGACTTCAGTCTGTCTAAAATGGAAGAGCAGGGCACTCTTTCCACAGCCTGTGGGACACCTGCCTATGTTGGTAAGAAAGTTTATTTATGATTTTTCTGTTGATCATGAAAGAATTAAATCCTTAACTATTTAGCTAAACTCATTCTTCAAAATATCTTCTTCTATATTCAACAGACGAAAGAAACTCACAAAAAGGTTTGAAACATTGTGATGGTGAGTAAATGATAACAGAATATTAGATTTGTATGAACTACGTCTTAAAGAGTCCTACATTACCTAAAACAGGTGTGTTTCTGAACTTTAAGTGCTGCAAAGAACCACTGAAGAATCATTACTTTTAAGAGCCTCGTCTTTAACATACAACTGTATGTGTTTGTAGCTCCTGAACTTCTACAGCAGAAAACATACAGTAAAGAGGTGGCTCTTTGGGCTATTGGGGTCATTACATTTATTCTGTGAGTGTTGGATTAATATTAGTCATCGTACATGAATAAAACTCCAGGATGAAGAGTTTGTATCAGCAGTTTTTCATTTTCTGGCAGACTCTGTGGCTATCCTCCATTCTACGATGACAATGACACACAACTTTACAAGCTGATCATAAAGGCTGTATATGAATTTGATTCACCATACTGGGACGACATCTCTGACTCCGGTATAACCACAAAAATATTTAATCTCTCTTTATTGTATTTTAAGAATGACCAAATCACATTCACAGCATCCTCAATCTATATTATATAGATATAATATAATAAAGCTCCATATAATAATGCTCCATGCCACCTAGACTGGGTCAGAAGTACTGTATGTATTGATTTTGAATATAGCAAAATTACATATTTATATCTGATATTTTCATTTACTGTTATGAAATGTGTAAAAATTCATAGTAAAAATTCAATAAAATTTTGAACTGAGGATGATTTATGAATGTATAAAACACTTAAATGTCACACACAAAAATAATGTACAAAATCAATTAGCTTTTTTAACTAATTTTCTTAGTTTAAAAAAAGATATATTTTTACATCATTTTAAAATGCATTTTAAATTTACATTTTAGAAAGTTTTAAAATATATTTAATTTAATACATTTTTACATAATGCATTATGCTTATTATGCAATGCACTCTTAAAGGGACAGTCCACCCAAAAATACACGTTTTTATTTTAAGACTTTTATGACTTATTTTAGATATTTTAAAGTGTGTTTAATCATTTCTGTTAATGCAATGAAAGTCCAATGAGGTCTAAAACAACACTGGACCCACCCAACTCTGTACTTACTTTTTTATATATTTATATTGATGCACTCTGATCCATTTCAATTATAACCAATGTTTTTGCTTTCTGCAATAGCTTAGGAAATAATTGGATATGGAATCAAAGCATTAAAGTTTTCATGAGCGGTTTTAAAAACTCTCATTATATTAATGCAGAATGTTTTATAATGCAGCCCTAAACAGGCCAAATGCTGGCCACATTAAGTGGTATTGATCTTCTAGTGTTCTATGCCTCTTCCTGCCCACTAATGCTTCAGCGAAAGACTTCATAGTTCACTTCCAAGGATCCAGCAAAGAGGTTCAATTGTGACCAGGCCTTGCAGCATCCTTGGTGAGTCCATAAATAGCAGGAAAGAGGCGGACGGGGAGCTGAAGGGTTGATCAGTGGTAAAAAGAGAGGCTGACCTTGAGGAACAGATGAAGAGTTGGGACACATCTGTGCAGCGGCGTAGGAGGGCATGCGCAGACAGGAAGAGGAATATTAAATATAGAATAAACAGATGTCTCTTCACCTGCAGCACTCGGAAATCTTCGAGAAGCACAAAACAATTATGATTTTCAGAAAAGAAATGGAACAGAGCGCTCAAAGAAGCAATGCATTTAGAGAAACATGGATAATTGAGGCATAGGATTTTTTTTTGTACTTGAATAACGCACATTAGTTTCCCAGAAGAAAGTTTTAATTGATGTTTTTCCTTAAAAGAGCTTTTTGAGTTTCCAATTATGCTTCATTCTCTGACTTCTCTGTCAACTTTGTCTGAAATGTTTCTCTTAAAGTACCTTAGGAGACAAAAATTTTGTTGACATAAAGTAAGACTAAAGAGATATTAAATGTAAATGATAGCAGCTCAGATCAAATTGGTATGAACTTTTTTTTTCCACTATAAAAAAAACGTAATTGCATAGAATTGAGAACGGTATAAAAGGAATTTTTGATTTCTACTTAGACCATTGCAAGATACTGTATGAGCTGACTGAATTTATGACTGGTGTTGTAGTGTGAGGATATATAGTAACATTCAAAAGGCTGATGTTAGTAAGAGTTTTTAAATGTTTAAAAACAAATTAACTAAAGGGTTAGTTCACCCCAAAATTAAAATTATGTAATTAATTTATCACCCTCATGTTGTTCCAAATCCAAAAGGTCTTTGTTAATCTTCGGAACACAAATCAAGATATTATTCATGAAATCAGAGACATCTGACCCTTCATGACAGCAACACCACTCCTAGCGTCGCAAAACTGAAGTTGAGCCGCTGATGTCACATGGTCTCTTTTACCGAAGTATTTACTACGTTTCTGGATCTGGGATCATTTCAGTTGTTTTGCTGTATATGGAGGGTCAGATGGCTCTCTGATTTCATCAAAAAGTCTTAATTTGTGCTCAGAAGATAAACAAAGGTCTTATGGGTTTGGAACGGCATATGGGTGAATAATTAATTACATTTTGGGGTGAACTACCACTTTAATATATATATATATATATATATATATATATATATATATATATAGTTTTGTTTTTTTTTTAAATGCATTTATATGATGCAAGGCTGAATCTTTATCATCATAACTCCAGTCTTCAGTGTCACATGATCCTTCAGAAATCATGCTGATTTGCTGCTGAAGAAACAATTCTTATTATCATCAATGCTGAAAACAGCTGTGAAGATTCCTGAAAATACCTTTTATTCAAAATAGATATCTTTTTCTAACATTATAAATTTTATAAATAATATTACTCTTACTGACCTCTTGCTAACATTTGAACAGTTGTGTACATTTTAAATTCTGAATGAATATTTTTGCTTCTTAATGGCAGGATATCAGAAAAACTGCCAAGAGTCACTGGAAGGTAAGAGTGAAGAAAACAAACCTGAGGCAACTTTAATATGCCAACATCACAGTCTCAGTATCATACAATCATGGCCTACCTGTTGCAATTGTACTTTTGTCGTCAGGTTGGTTGCCTGGGTTGAGTTGAAATCAGGGTCCTGGAACAAAATAGTTGGGGAAGCACTGCATGGGCTGTTTTTGTGTAGGTTAAATCACTACTAAAGCACAAGACTCCCATCCTCCATGTGTAATGTGTAAAATACCTCTATATGACCCGTGTCTGTGACCTTTGAGGCTGATACAGCACTTTACATTTGTAAATGTATGGCTAGAGTTACTTTAGCGGCATATGGAGGCTTTGTTATTATTTGCCGCCAGTCGTTTGTTGCTCTACTCTTGATTGTCTGCCCTGCTATGCAATTATGGCTTGTACCTTTAAAAGGGCAAATGCTGTAATTGCTGTAACTATCAGGCTTTTAGTTCTAGTGCAATAAATGCCTTCAAACATTAAACTGACTTTTCTGCTCTTATATGCAGCGTAGATTTGCTGTTTGTTATTTAAAGATATTTTCTGAGATTCACTAGATGCTGCAGCATTATCGCTGGTGTCTTGTCTTCCAGAGGGCCTTTAATGCCACCATCATCATGCGTCATTTAACAAAGAAAACCCACTCCGGGGAAGACGATGAAGGGAATCACTCCACAGGTACAGGTAAGGAGACGTCCCAAGACTGTGATTACCTGTAGATGATATGCAAGACAGCATATGCTGTCAAGACATGATTTTGCATTTATACAAGAAAATAATATGGAGTAACCAGTATTTTAGACTAAGGCCCAATCAAAATTCTACCCCTTACCCCTACACTTTCCCCTCCGTTTGGCGCGTTCACGTGTAGGGGTAGGGTTAAGGGGAAGGGCTAGATAACCCTCCAAATGAAGATTTTTTGGGACCTCATTTCAAACGAAGGGCTAAGAGAAATTTCCAACATGGCTGCTCACTCGAGCAAGCAGACCCATAAATGTAAGTAATTTTTGCCATTAATAAGGATTTTTATATATGTATATTACCATCAGTATTGTGTTTACGGTGATGTTCTGTAAAGAAATGTTTTCAAAAAAATCGCTAAAGTTTGCTAGCGGATAGCACTGATTGCACAATATTAGGAAACATATTTTTACACCCCAACATGATCCACCAGCAAACTTCAGTGCCGAATATATCGTTGTCTTCTTCGTCTAACGTGAATTGCTAAAGACAAATGCAAAAAAAAATCGCTGCAATCTCCTTTCCACTTCATTTCAAGGGGAGGGGTAAATAGAATTGGGATTGGGCCTAAATATGAACATATGCATTTTTTTCTTCATTGTTTGTTGCATAATCGTTAGACCAAAAGTACCATAATGTATTATGAGTCAGTAGTTTCTTTGCATTTTATGCAAAAATTTTGATGATGTTGATGATTGAATTTCACTTGATTGCAATGTTTAATCCGTTTAGATTTCTGTTAGAATTTATTTGAATTTCATTCCACACTTCCACACAAAATCTAATGTTCCTCTTCAGGAACTCGAGCCGCGTCCAGCAGACGCTATGGGGAACGCCTCCAGCATTTACGGCTCTGAATGTGTTTGAAATCAGACCAATGAAATAGGCCGACGTCATATGTGGTGACGTCACCGGCCGGGGAGCATATGAGCACATGGGATACGGCATTAGCATTTTGTCATTCAGCAAAGCGTGCTGTGAGTGTGTGTGTGAACCAACAGATTAGTGTTTCCCAAGCATATGACTAAAAAATTTCTACAACTGTGTGTGGCTTGTTTGGGTGCAGAGCATGCGGCATCAGCTCTCGAGGGACACTGTGAGAAACACTGTGAGAAACTCTCAGTGCGAGTGCTGAGATCCAGAGAGGCTCTCTTTGAGAAGCCAGCCTTTGCTGCAACTCCCCGCGGCGATGGACCTGCTCGTGCCGAGGCTGAGCGCTCATGGGGTTCGCAGCGGGATCTCGCTGGTACGGAGGATTCACCAAGGTGTCGAGATCATGGAGCAAACCATATTCAGCCAGGCATTTGTCCACAGACTTTTACGGGAATGTTTGTGGCATGAAAGAGCGTGGCTACAGGACGATGCCACGCATTGAACAGACGCTCACAGGCTATCTGTCTCCCGCCACAGCATCGTCCTTGAAGGCTCCGTCCCTTCCCTCCAAGCAGCTCAGAATATCTTCAGCGCTTGTGGGGAAGGGGTACTCAGCAGCAGGTCAGGCTGCCGCATGTCTGCACATGATGTCGGTGTTGCAGGTATACCAGGCTGACCTGCTTGGCGAGTTGGATGAGAAGGAGGCGGTGAGCTCTGATGACATCCGAGAGCTCAGGAGGACCACTGACCTCTCACTGCGCGCCACCAAAGAGACCGCATGCTCTATTGGCCAGTCTATGGCAGCTTTGGTGGCCGTGGAGAGGCATCTCTGCCTAACCCTGTCCGGTGTAAGAGAAAAGGACAGGGCGTGTCTGATGGACGCCCCGCTTGTGTCTCAGGGCCTGTTCCGCGACACTGTCAATACTGTCGTAGACAGGCACCAGAAGGCACGCAAACAAGTGGCGGCATTTCAGCGGTTCCTCCCTCGCCACTCTCCAACTCGCAGGGCTGCTGGGCGGAAGCAGCCCCGGCTGAGTACTAGCTCCTAATACCGGGAAACGCAGAAGCGGAGCATCGCCGAACGAGCTCCTCCCAGAAGGAAAAGGGAGAATTGGCGGCGCTCCATACAGGGGTCCTCACAGTCAAAGCAGGATCTGAGGGTTGTACTTGAGGCTAAGAGGACTCCTCAGAAGAAGCCCTGAGGTCTCTGCCAATTTGGGAAACCTCCACCGTGCTTTGCGGGTGTGTTACCAACACTCGTGTGCACAGAGCAGGTGATGGAGCAAGAGGTAGACACATGATTGAGGAAGAAGGCCATCGAGGTGGTCCCTCCTCACAAAGTTCAGTCCGGGTTCTACAGCCGATACTTCATTATTCAAAAGAAGGATGGAGGGCTGAGGCCCATTTTAGATCTCAGGCCTCTGAACCACTCAGTAATGAAACTGAAGTTCAGGATACTTACAGTCAAGCAGGTTGTGTCACAAATCAAGTCCTAGGATTGGTTTGTCACAATAGATCATGTATCCATTAATCCTTCACACAGGAGATACCTGAGGTTTGCTTTCAGGGGCAAAGCATACCAATATCGGGTTCTCCCCTTCGGTTTGTCCCTCTCACCCCGAACATTTACGGAATGTCAATCACATAGACGACTGGCTCATACTGGCGCAGTCAGCGGAGGAGGCAAGGACACATCGAGATGTCGTCCACGCTCATATGCAACGTCTGGGGCTGAGACTGAATGCCAAAAAGAGTGTATTGGAACCAACGCAGACAATCACTTATCTCAGTGTCATATGGGACTTTATTGCGATGCACGCTCGTATGACCCGTGCCCACATCGAGTCGATTCACACGGCAGTTTCAAGGGTGAGAGAGGGCAGATCACTAACTGTCAAACAGTTCCAGAAACTGTTGGGTCTCATGGCAGCGGCATCCAACGTGATACCTCTTGGTCTGCTGTACATGAGACCTCTACAGTGGTGGCTGAAGAACAGGGGCTTTTCCTTGAGGGGAAATCCCCTCCGCATGATGAAAGCGTCATGCCGAACGTTACGTGCCTTAGACATGTGGAGGGAACCCAGGTGCCTGTATCAGGGCCCGGTGCTGGGAGCTTTGTGTCGCCGCATAACGCTCGCGACGGATGCATCTCTCACCGGTTGGGGAGCGGTCATGAGTGGCCGCTCAGCCCGCGGTCTGTGGAGCGGTCACCATCTCTCTTGACACATCAACTGCCTGGAGATGCTGGCTGTGTTTCAGGCACTGAAACACTTCCTCACGGACCTGAGAGACCGGCATGTGTTGGTTTGCACCGACAACACATCTGTGGTTTTATATGTCAACCACCGGGGGGGGCTGAGATCACGCCTCTTATACAGGCTGGCTTGTCGCATCCTGGTGTGGGCACAGGGAAAGTTGCTGTCTCTCAGAGCGGTTTATATCCCTGGCCATCAAAATGTGGAAGCAGACTACCTGTCGAGACAGGGGCAGAGGCCCGGGGAATGGATGCTTCATCCTCAGACAGTGAAGCAGATATTGAGAGTATTTTATACAGCAGAGGTGGACCTCTTTGCATCAAAGGAGAATGCGCAATGTCCCCTCTGGTACTCTCTAGCTCATCCAGCTCCACCAGGGTTGGATGCGATGGTTCAGACGTGGCTGAGGCTCCGTCTGTACGCTTTTCCCCCGATTGCCCTCGTTATACGTTTCCTCAAAGGTGCACTGAGGTTGAGGCCTCCAGCACGTCCCAGGGTGCCAGTCTGGGACCTGGCTGTGGTGTTGTAAGCACTCTGCAGGCTGCCTTTCGAGCCCATAGAGGCTATTTCTGATCATATGTTGACTATTAAAACCTCTATTTTGCTTGCACTATGTTCTCTGAGGAAAGTGGGGGACCACCAGGCTCTTTCGGTGGCTCCTTCCCACCTCGAGTTTGCCCCGGGCATGAGGAAGGTCTTTCTGTACCCTCGAGCGGGTTACAGCCCAAAGGTCCCTACACTTACACCACAGCACTGCGAGCACTGGACACCTATGTCCACAGAACCGCTCTATGTCGCAGGTCTGAGCAGCTCCTGGTCTGCTTTGGTCCGCCAAAAAGAGGGCTTGCAGCGACCAAGCAGACAGTGAGCAGGTGGATAGTGGATGCTATCAATACCGCGTATGAGTCATCTGGCCTCCAGCCGAGGCTGGGTGTTAGAGCTCACTCAACGTGTGGGGTGGCGGCCTCTAAGGCCCTTCAGTCAGGGGTCTCCCTGGAGCAGATATGTGCGGCGGCGGGGTGGTCTACCCCTCACACCTTTGTACGGTTTTATAATTTAGACCTAAGGGCTACACCCAGTGCTGCGGTGCTTGGCGAGTAGGCACACACACTGCGCAGGGCCTTGAGAGTGTGGGGGGCGTGGGCATCTCATTCCCCATAGCATCTGCTGGACGCGGCTCGAGTTCCTGAAGAGGAACGTCTCAGGTTACGACTGTAACCCTAGTTCCTTGAAGGAACGAGACAGCCACACCCTCAGCATCCCTGCTGGCTTTGCCTCATGTCAAAAGAGCTAATGCCGGTTGCATCCCATGTGCTCATATGCTCCCCGGCCGGTGACGTCACCACCTATGACGTCGGCCTATTTCATTGGTCTGATTTCACACACATTCAGAGCTGTAAACGCTGGAGGCGTTCCCCATAGCGGCTGCTGAATGCGGCGTCTCGTTCCTTCGAGGAACTAGGGTTACAGTTGCAACCTGAGACGTTTTTGTTGTTGATGAAAACAAATTATTTGACTTTTTCTTTAGTAACCATCTGACAATCTTCTGGCAGTAAACCGAGGTTCAAGTTGGCAAGTAATGCATATTAACATACTTTTGAAATGCATTTTACAAAACATATGGTTAACGATTCATCCATGTTTTATTTTTTACTTTTTTTTTTATCTTCTGGTGAAAATACAAATGATTGACAAATGACAAATAATTGTAACGATCTGCTGGAAGTGCCAGTTGAACTTTTGTATTGCACTTCCAGCCCTCTTGTTGTATGTTGTATATTTCCACTCCTTATATGTTCTGTCACATGTGCTCCCTGTCTCCACCCACCTAATGTGTTGCCCCAGCAACTGATATGTTCTCTGCCCCTTTCTTGTCATTTACCCCTGTATTTATACCCCTGATCCATTTGATCGATCCGGACCATTGCGCAAAGCGCCTGCTATGCCTGCCTTGCCACCAGCGATCTCCTCATGGGAGGAGGTGAGGAAGATTCAGAACATCTTCCAGCTCGCCTTTAAGATGGCCGCCAAAGAGGTGACGCCGCGCAAGATGGCTGCCACACCTGGGTCCAAGCACAAGAGAGCCACGGTCCCTGATCCAGATCCACCGCCTGTCTTATGGGACGATCTACCCAACCTGCTTCCTCCAGACCCCGTTCTGCCAAGCCCATGTTACAGTATGGCAAGCTATTTAAGGCCTGTAAAGCTCAGTTGGTTCCGGGTTCTCAGCCTATGAGACTGTTGCATGCCCTGTCAGTCGCAGTTACACAGCCAGGAGTGCTGTGCCGAGCCCAGTCGGTTCAGGTTTCTCAGCTCGAGGAGCTGTCACCCATCCGAACTACCCCTGAAACACTAGCAACGGGCCCTGACATCATCACGCAGCGAAAGGGGCTGTGTGGTGTGCAGTTCGGCCCGGCTACTCAACCAGACACCGATCGACAGTTAGCTCGAGGAGTCGTGCATAGCATAGTCTGTTCCAGTCACACAGCCTGACGAGCTGCAGAAGGCCCTCACAATGTCTAGCCAGTCGTTAACGTGCATCACTCCCATAACACAGTACGAGGGGCTGTGTCAAATCCAGTCAGCCCTGGTTTCCCCGCCAGTCTAGCCATCTGAGGCATGTGACCCCGATTTCATATGGCCGGATCCGCCAGACCATCTGTGATCCTGAACCCGAGTGGCTGGATCCGTCAGATGCAGTCTGTGATCCTGAACCCGAGTAGCCGGATCCGCCAGAACCAGTCTGTGATCCGGAACCCTGGTGGCCTGACCCGCCCACGTCAGCGGGTGAGCTGTCAGAGATCCTCACGGTACCCAGTCTGCATCTGTCGGGTCCTGGCCCCGAATCACGGTCTGAGGAACCGTGTTATGTCCGGTCGGTCTCGATCCCTCTTGTTGTATTTTTTCACTCCTTGCATGTTCTGTCACATGTGCTCCCTGTCTCCACCCACCTAATTTGTTGCCCCAGCAACTGATATGTACTCCACCCCTCTTTCTTGTCATTAACCCCTGTATTTATACCCCTGATTTCCCAGTGTTCCCCGCTCATCATCATGTGTGTTTCATGCCACCTTTGTAAGCGTCTTCCCGTGTCTATTTGTGTTTGTTGGATTTACCGTTTACGACCCACGCTCTCTCTGGATTACTCTCTCACCTTTGCTTCATCTGATCCTAATTGCCGTTGTTTGACTCCGCCTGTATTTGACTACGAACTGTAAATAAAGCTTGCATATGATTCCGCATGTCTTCCCGTCTCTGAACCGTGACATTAATATGCTTAAACCATTTCTTTGCTTTTTTTTTCTTTCTTTGCTATAAACGTTTTTTTGACAGCAGGGCTATTATTGTTAACTAAAAGGAAAACTGTAACCAAAAAACCCCACTGTATTTAGTTAGTGTTGGCAATAATTAATTGCCGTTTCAAATACAACTGTTAACGTACATAATATGAGTGTGAACTGTGTATATTTATTATGGATATATAAAGTTACACCCATACAGTAAATAATTAGAAAATATTTACATGTATTTTTTTTTTAATGTAATGTATATTATATTAACACAAAGCACTAGCGAACTCTTCAAATATTTCTTGTCTGCTCCATTGATAAATCGATCTTTATCTCTATGTATA
>JAUMHI010000046.1:2688742-2702831 GCA_032359435.1 Enteromius unitaeniatus
GCTGCTTTGCAATGATATGTATCATGAAAAGCGCTATACAAATAAATTTGAATTGAATTGAATTGAATTGAATATATACAAACATATTCAATACATAAACATAACTTATTTGTCTTAAATATATACCTGCATGTGTGTGCATTTATATATGCAATACAAATACACAGTACACACACATTATGCACAGAAAACTTTCAGGTTCACATTAAACACACATTATCTTCCACATACTGAACATTTTTGTTTCTCCTCTAAGCCCTGCCTCCTAAAACGGGTCGATTTTTACAAAAAGAAAAATCTGGTTTAAGTTTGGAACAACATAAGCATGACACAATTTTGTTTTAGGGTCTGTGGTCAGTGTGTTGGGCAGATTGACACAGACTCTGAAACATACCTGTGCTTTAAATGCACCGCTGTCAGTGAGCCTTCTGCCAGAGCTACTGCTGCTACACTTCAGTGGGCTGCCACTGTAAAAATACCCTCCGTTGAGAGCAGCTCCTTCACAAACTCGTGTTTTCATAAGTGTTCTACTCCCCGTCTACTTGTATTTGACGCATAACAGCATGCTGCTATTTGACAGAACGCAATATTTAGTCATGTAGTACTGTCTGTCAGTTGTAAGTACTGTCACTTGAAGCTTATCAGTGGCATTTCAAGAATATGGCATAGAATAGGATATTACATTATAGATAAATGAAGTAAATAGTAATTGCTGCTTTGTATCTGTGCTCTGATTACATTTTGGAATAAATAAACCGATCTGTATGTCGTGTTGTGAATCTGTCACAGGGATGATATGCGAAGAAAAGGACAGAGCCAAAAGACAAGATTTAGATTTTGAATGCTCGCCATCCATTGTCTTCCTCTTTATAAGCAATCTCACAAAAGCACACAGCCCATAAATTAAGAACAACAACAGAGATTCTCCAGCACTGACTGTAATGATAGGCTGATAAGACAGATGCGCTGCCCCCTCTAATTCATGGAAAGAGCTGTATGTGCACAGACCAGCCGTCAACTTAATGAAATCTGGCCCAAACTGATAATTCAATCAATTCTGTTTGAAAAAAAGACATGAATGGGCAAAATGCATGAGCTCATGATCTGAATATCAGTGAGGATGACTGTGAGACTTGTAAAAGGGGATATTTATAGAAAAAGCCAGTATGAGCCAAGGCATTCCGATAGCCTTCTGTGAGAAACTGATTGAAGTTTGGGTTATTAAAAAAAATTAAATGTCACTTTAAGTAAAAAGATGCTTTGGATAAATCGTCTGATTATATATGCAAAAAAAGTTTGAATGTTCTGTAAATTATACAATTTAAATTTAATACATTTTAAAATTATAATTTATTAAACTTTTACATACATGGACCATTAAATGTCTATTATTTAATGTAACTGTGAATATATTTAAATGTTTCATTATGTTAATATATTCTATATATCTATCTATCTTTCATCTACTGTGTGTTTTGTGAACAAGTAGTTAAAATTTAATCCAGTAGAGGGCACTTTAGGTCTCTTTTTAGCAGTCATGCAAGACATATTGCATATGCGAACATTAGCAATTGCATTTTTTTAATAATCATAATTTATAAAAATTATTATTTGAGTAAGTAACCTAATTCTACAAACTTGGCTTCTTTATTTCTTGATAAACCCTTTTTTTGCCAAATATTAAAAAGAAAAATAGTCATGGACATTTCTTTTTCTTTAAAAATAACTTAATGTGTGTACACATCTACATTAATTTGTACATATTTAAGCACAACAGATAAATGTACAATAAGCGCAGTCACACCATTATTAGTTGGTGTCTATGTGATGGTATTTCCATTTGGCAAAGAAGCTTAAGCCTTGCCTAATTATCAGATGAATGGAGAGTGATTAATGGTTAATGTTTTATTGATGTTAAATAAGATCATCCACTCAGCATGATTTACTACACGCTTCAAACAGACATCGAAACAAGCAGATCACACAGTAAGAATATGAAACGATCAACCTCGGCACTCCAAAAGAGGTGTAGGGGAGAAAACAGAAGGCCATACCGGCTGAGAGTTATCCATCCTTATCCTAAACTAATGAGACAGCTTCCTGAAAGCTTTTCACTGTACATAAAAACCCAGGAAAAAAATGTCCCACTGACCCGGAGACTCTTAGCAGCTGTAGTCCAAGGGGAGTACAAAAATATGTTTGATCTCACTTTTTTTATGTAGTGCAAATGACTTTTATGAAACGAAAGTGTTTAGCACAACAACATTATTCTGCTCTTATCAAAAGACGGCAGCTTTAATAAAACAGCTGTTGATAGAACATTAAATATCCTGAAGTATTGTGGTTTAGAAGGAACCATGAGGAAGCAATTTACAGCACCGCAGGCAATTACATATTAAACTATCCCAAAATGGTCTGCCAGTTAAGACGTGTTGTCAGGATGTTCCAAGGCAGAGAACACGAGCGAGCTCTCTGATTGGTCGAGGGAAATGCTCCACTGGCCAATTAGAATGTAGGGTCCCCAGAAGCGTGATTTGAAAGTGCATGCATACCACTAGACCAGCCACAGCTAATGCAGTGAATAAATATCTAATGGAGAGGTTATTAATCAGATATGGAACGGCACGTCTCAAGTAATGCACAGCGTGGCCTGGATTACCACTAACAGCTCCAGACACCTGAACTGTCTCGTCCACTTAAATGCGGTTGAAAGGTCACCGTCTGCTTCCCCAGCAAGCGTGTATGCGGTTCATGCTAGTGAATCACACATTTTGGGGTGTTTTTCCAAATCTGAAAGAACTCGAAAAATGAAAAGTGACTAATTAAATTGTAGCCTCATTCTTAGGAAAGTCCTGTCTCGGAGAAAAAGAAAAAAAATCAAAGCAGGCATTGTTAAACTCTGGACACTTGAATGCATTTATTTTCTTTAGCTTTTATGAAGGTTGAAGGCCTATGTATCTTCATGTCTGTTTTATTTATGGATGAGTTATACGGAAGCTAAAGTTATATGGGAAACCAAAAACATCACATGACCAGCTGAGTATCCAATAATACTACGTGTTTGAACTAAGTAATCATTTTTTCTATTAAATTAAGTAATCATTACTAATTACTATTCTATTGAATTAAGTAATCTTTTTTTTTCTCTCTTTGCTGACCACGATTCATTGGCAACTGATAATGTTTTCTTTTGCATTGTGCTGCACTAATGCAATGTAAAAAAGAATAATAACAAAATTCATAAAAAATAAACATGTATATTTTTATATATAAAATATATTTAAAAAAATAAAAATATCACATGAGTCATGACAGAAAAAAGCATCTGCAAGGCAAAAAATAATAATAATAAATTAATATCAACAACAATCATAATAATATTGGTAACACTTGTTAACTATAACTTTTCCCTCAATACATTCTTAATTTGCTGCTTATTAATAGTTGATAAGGTTGTTAGGCATTATTATGTTCTTAATTAGCACTTATAAATGTCTAATATTCTAGTAATATACAGGGTGGGCCATTTATATGGATACACCTTAATAAAATGGGAATGGTTGGTGAAGAATTAACTTCCTGTTTGTGGCACATTAGTATATGTGAGGGGGGAAACTTTACAAGATGGGTGGTGACCATAGTGGCCCTTTTATTGTGTATATTTTGGTGTATCCATATAAATGGCCCATCCTGTACATGCTAATAAGCAACTAATAGGTTTAACCATAAAAAAAAGTGTTACCATAACATTTATTATTATATTCTCAACATGATTATTATTATTGTTTAATATATTTATTAATATATATAAGTATAAAAGTCTTAAAATACTACTGATGAAAAATGCAATCATTTGATCATATTATATATATTATGCATCCACATTTTAATACAAAGCTCATATTGTCGAAAAACAGATTTTTATGTTCTTCACTTAAGTCCAAACTACATGATGCCAGACACTTAACCCAAAGCTGAGGTCGTAAAACACGACCGTCATAACCTATTAGAGGTTGAAGCGCATGTTAGCTAAAGAATATTCCGTCTTGTTAACAGAGCTGTGTTTACTGCCTACTTGGCTTTTTTCCATACCACAATCTGCTACCCATCTGGCATAACTCATTTTAATTAAGACGGTGATTTTCTTTAAAAAAAAAAAAGAGCAAAAAGAAAAGGAAAGTTTGTACGGGGGGGTTCTTGGTCTCATAAATTTCCTGTTTTTGGTTGTGCGATGACAATGGAAACTACAATTATGCTAAGGTATGTTTGAGAACACCTGCCACTGTCCATCTTCATGAGTGTTTCCAGCAGGCCACGGCACGCCGCTAGTCGACTCTGACAGCCTGCCGTAGCTACTATAATGCTTCACTGCCCAGCAATAGAGCCAGATGTTTCTAACATGACAGAGCCGATGGAAAAATCCATTAATGCTTGAAACAATCGCTTGGTCTGTCCTCCGCTGTCGCTGGAATCGCAGATCAGAGGGGTCTCCGAGATGGTGCTCAGGTAATCTTGCTGGAGTGGCCACTTTTGCTCACTTTTGTGGATAACAACCCTCAATCCACTTATTCTAGAGCAGGGGAGAGTGTGAAAACACACTTTAACTTGACCGAATGCACCTGCGTCTTGCTCAAACACAGACGCAATGGCAAATTGCGAGATCTTTTCCAAGATGTCCTTAATCACAGAAGAAGGGTGAGGATGAAAGCCTCATGCATGTGTTCAACAGGGTCACAACGACAGGAAATCTTGAATAGAACAACAGAAAATGACTAAATCTTTTCTTGGACACTGTATAGCGTGAGTTCATTGAATGTCAGAGTCCTTTTAAAATGGTGCTTCATGCAACTCTAGTGCAGTTCACAATTGGTGTAAATGTAATCCGGTCAAACTATAGGAGAAACAAACTACTGATGATGAAAAACTTCAATGCATTTCTCATTGATGCTTGTCACCATAGAAATTGCCTTTAGCGAGGCGTTCATGTTCATTACATTTCCTGCAATACATCCACTGGAAAACAGACACCGGCTGAATTTGGAATAGCATACTGTACTCTGTACTACACTATTTCTGCCATATATGTCAAAAAGACATCACTACACCTATTTCTGTGATATATATGTAAGGTAATAGGAACATTTTATGCAGGCTGCTAAATCAAAAAGAAATTGCTTTTAACACAGAAATCTGCAGCTGAATTTGCAAAAGTGCACTATCATGCTCTCACAAAGCAGACAAAAATGACTAAAGAGAAATAGCAAGTAACAAAAAGAATTAAATGTGAAATTTTGTAATTGATTGAAATATTTTCTATTAACACATTCTCCAATCTTTGTTTTATTTACACCTTAAAAAAGTATATATTTTAAGTATTCATGTAATACTACACATGTTAATTAAACAAAATTTTGTTACATGAACTTTTATTATTCTAATATTTGGGATTTTCAAAACAAAAAAATAAAAATAAACAATTCTGCTCACCAAGGCTGTACTTGTTAAAAAAGCAATAAAAAACAACTATAATTTTGTGAAATAATTACAAGTTAAAATATTTGTTTTCTATTTAAATATAGTTTTTTCCTGTGTTGCAAAGATGAATTTATAGCATCCTATAACATGCTCATTTCTGATGATTTCCAATGTGAAACTGAACTAAAAACAGTAATTGTGCTTTGTTTTTGTTTAAATAACCAACAGCATTTATATTTTGCAACAATCCTTTAAAATCACATAATTGTGAATGAGGCAAATTCATACCAGTGTTGTGATGTCTCTTTGATAACCCTGTAAACATCTAAAAACATAGAGGGAGGGGGGCTAGTCTTTTTAAGCCAATTAGCCAATCAGAAATGCATTTTGTAGAAATGGCACATGGTTGAAGTTATCAAAATGGCTTACATTAATAATAACACCTTAGGGTTTGAGGTTTAAACCACAGAAACAAAAACTGGTAAATCACTGCATAGAGCTAAAGTGGTAATGATGTGTCCCTCGGATAAACATACATACATTTATCCATTGTATTGTGAAAGTAAATGAATATTTTAAAGTGTGAAGAAACCTGATAAGAATAGAAAGAAAAGTATAAGTTTAGACCAAGTAACCAAACCCAAAGTGAGAAGATTTTGTCATGTAGAGAATAAGAAAATCCACATGAAGTTAAAGACTCAACAACTTCATCAAATTCAACGAACTGAAAACATTAGCAAAAAACAACGAGAGCTCAGCGTGTTAGTCTGATATTCTGACAGAGTACGTTCTGCAGTGCTCAAGGCAAGCAGCGTGTGTTCAGAGTTTAACGCTCGAGATCTAAAGATTTAACACTAAAATCGAGAAACTACACCGCCTGACTCATTCAGAGCAACAGAGGCGACCGTAAAAAGCACATCTCGCCAGCATGACAGAAAACAGCCTGTTTTGATTTGCGCTCGCACCTCGACACAAGCCGCACAATTTGAATTAATACAATGAAATGAAACCGTGCCGCCCCGTTCACAAAATAAATGTGGGAATGAATAATAAAACGTCTGAGAAAAGAAAAACAGCCCTTCTTACAGGAGCTGCAATAATAAAGTGGGCTAGCGTGCAGCGGAGTTGAGTTTTCACCACTTTCCAGCGTCGCTGTCCTGCCAAAACCTCTTATCTGCCCAAAACAGCCCCTTCGCTCTGGCAAAGCTTTAGCAGTTCAAATCGGGGCTAATGTCTTCCTTTTTGTATGCGAGTCCGATCACATCGCACGGATGAAGTGATTATGGAAATGTCGGGGAGGTGCTGGAAACAGCTTTTGGGGGAGAAGTGAAGAGAGCTGACATTGAGTCGCCGGCGTGGAGAGAGGAGAGCGGGGCCATTGTGTCGTCGAGTTAGGATGATAAAGGCTGTTTTGTGTGTGCCGACTGTTTTCATATGGAAGGAGACGTACTACTGCGATTCCCCATTGTGAGGCGAGACAGGGAAAAGGAACTGGATCTTTCTCTACCCATTTATTGATCAGGTCCATTCAAAGCCCTGTGTCCATCAAACTGTGTGCCTGTATGTTTCCTTTTTGCAACGCACAATCGATGCACTTATGTAGCCAAGCATGTGATTGACATTTGTAAATGGCAGTTTAGCAATATGAACAAATATATTTACTGCTTTAATCAACCAGCACGATCTTCTAACTATTTAAAGAAACACAACCTAAAAACATTAATTGACTCTAATCATTTACTCACCCTCATGCCATTTCAGACCTGTTTGACTTACTGTGTTTCTGTGAAACACAAAACTAGACGAAAAAAGATTTTAGCTTTAGACCTTTTAACCCATTATCCATCATCAATATAGTCCATACAGCTTATTCCAAGTCTTCTTCTTTAGTCAAATGGCATTTTTTGAGGCTCATATGGAAATTTATTACTGTATATGACATATATTGGCCTATATCAAGAGGGGCATTGCCATTTATAGGTAACATAACATACACTCTCAGAATAAAGGTACAAAAGCTGTAACTGGCGCAGTACCTTTTCAAAAAGTACATGTTTGTACCTAAAGGGTCTATTTTGGTACCTAAAAGGTACATATTCGAACTTAAAGTGTACACATTTGAACCTAATAGACACAAAAGCATACCTTTTGAAAAGGTACTGTGCCAGTGACAGCTTTTGTACATTTATTGTATCGTACATTTATAATTTGTATAAAATCCTCATGGTAAAGACTGTATATGATATGTTTTATGCTGTATTAAATGGTTGCCTCATTAAAATTTTTTATGAATATATATATTATTATACATATTCATATATATAAAAAATTAATGCTGCAATTTCAATATTCATCAGGATCCATTTTAGGTGTAGTCAATACGTCAGTTTTGTATGTTAAACAGCTGAAAATATGTAAGTATTTGTATGTTTAGATGCTGAAAATATATTGTACAGGCCTGTAAAAAGGTAAATGTAACAACATTTTACTTAAAATGCATACGAATTATCATGAGATTGATAACATGACATTGACATAGATATTTAGCTATGTCACACATGAGTACCAATTCTAAAACATTAATAACTTGTTCAGGCAATATTTGAATATATGCAAACACAATTTTGCGTATATTCAAAATTTTTTGCATACAGTATATTAAAAATCTGAAGGAAAGATTTTTAGTCAAGAAATTACTTTCCTCATACAAACCTATTATATGGCTTTAGAAGACTTACGGATACACATACAGTCTGCGAGAAGGTTCTGGATAATTTTCCATGAAACAATTTTCATTTGTGGGTGAAATATGCCTTGAAATGAGTTTATGAACACAGCAAATTGATTTTTGAATAATTGAACATGACAGAACTTGCTAAAGTCATATTTCTGTTTCCAACATAATTGACATGCTAAGATTATGCATTTCTGATTTTCGACCATCAGGACCTACTGTACCTTCAAAGCAGATGTGGTAGATAACACTGACGAAACACACAGAGATGCTGTTTGAAATGAGCATTTCATGAATAATCAGCGTCATTATTTCACATTTCGCAGTAAGATATTCAAGCTGAAAATGATGATAAATTTGCCCGATGTTATCCTAATTGCTTGCGGTTTTGGGGGAATGGCTTTTGAAATGAAGGATTAGGAAAATGCAATTTCAGAAAGCACGCCAGTGTGACACATGATGTAGGAGGGCTGCGGAGATAAATGAGTCACATGGCTGATGTGGAACAACAGTACAAAGCCGCTGGTCTAGTCCTGAGTCTTGGTTTATTCATGGTATGACCCATATTTAATCCAAGTGTAAAAGGTCAGTGCTGAGCACATGTTGGAAATACAAACAGAGGCCACAATGGTTTGGTCAAACAGAAATAATAAATATGTTGCTATTTTTTAAAGCACATTACTTATTTCATTTGCTTAAAGGGATTGTTAACCCAGAAATTAAGGTTCTGTCATCATATACTCATCCTTGTGTCATTTCAGACCCGTATGACTTTCTTTCAACTGTGGAACAAACAAATATGATGAAAGATGAAACAAAAATAACATTTTAAATTCATAGATCATATGTGTTTTAGCTATAATGGAAGAGATTTAAATGTAAGTAAATCACTGAAAATCGTTTTTATCCAAAGCGACTTACAAATGAGGACAATGGAAGCAAAAAATAAGGAATCAGATAAAATCGAATTGATCAAAACTGACAGTAAAGAAGTGTATAGCCTAATGTTTCAAAAGATTATTTCAAAAAAATAAATCAATTTTCTATTTAATCAAAGATCCTGAAAAATTGTTTTCACAAAAACATTAATTAAATATTATTAAACTGTTTTAGCAATGATGATAATAAACAATATTGCATAGTAAATGTTTGAATTTTAAAGCTTATATTTCACAATATTACCCTTTTTCCGAAAACAGCCTTGAAACTCATTTTATTATGAAACTCTTTTATTAAAACATTAAAATCTTACTGACCACAAAGTTTTAATCATGTTAAACTTTAAAGGAGTAGCTGACCTTCCTGTTGTTTTCCGCGAGAGTGTCGAGTACGTCACTCACTGTAAGTCATATGTCGAGTCAGAAGTCAGCCAAGAAGCCGAAACTGTAATGATCAGCTGGATGTGCCAGCAAGACTTCATATGGCACTCCAGCCCTCCATAAACTGTGTGTGTGTGTTCATGTCTGTTTTCATTCCTGGACTCCGTTCCCCATAATTCACCTCTCCTCACAGTTGTTGCTAGTTTGATTCAATCATTCAATCAGTGCCACCTGTGTATATATATCAGTCTGTTTGTCTGTCTGTCACGGATCATTGTTTCATGTTTACCGTCAACGCTGCCTTGTTCATTCATGTTCTTGTACCCTGTTACCCTGTTTTGGATTTATTGTTGTCGACCTCTGCTTCCCCTGGACCTACGTTTTCATCTTGGGTTTGACCCACGCCTGGATTATCGTTTATGAGACTGTCTTTGCCTATGCTGTTTATGTCTGCCAGTGATTGATCTTGTCTGTACAACCCTGAGCCCGCACGCTTCACATCCCCCTTCAGAACAGAAACTCAATGCTCTCACTGAAAATAACCAGAAGTTAGTTATTTACATTATAATTTTAAAAATAGAAATATATTTGTTACAAAAACCCATTGATCTGCTTCAGAGGACATGTGATAACCTCCTGGAAGCATATATGTTAGTTTTACAACGCAGTACTTGCAGATATATCTGCTTTACGGAGCTTCAAAATAATGGCCGCTATCCAGCATTACCAAGTTTGGAAGAGCCAGGATCAATTTTTTTAAAACTCTTTCAGACTGTGTTACATATACACCTACACTCTTAGAAATAAAGATAAAACGGTACCTTTTCAAATGGCCTTTGTGCCTATTAGATTCAGATATGTACACTTAATATGTACCTTTAAGGTATCAAAATGGACCCTTTAGGTACAAACATGTGCACCAGTGACAGCTTTTGTACCTTTATTTCTGAGAGTGTAGGATGGGTATAGACTATGGCATAATTTTCATTTTTGTGTGAACTATTCCTTTAAGTTTAGAAAATTTTAAGTCATGTAAGAATAATCAAATGTTGGTATGTTCCGTAACACAAAGCAGTTTCATAGTATAGAAAAGATTTGTTTAGTGCATTAGTCATAAGGTCCATTTTTATGTTCCTTTAATGGTGCTTTTCCCCATCTTTTCAAGCTTGACAAATCTCACTGTACAGAAAAACTAAACATTGTCCTTTATATCCATTTTGAGTAATGCAGTGCAATTTTCATTTTCAGGGTGAACCAACTCGTGCTCACATCTGAAGAAACTATAGAATTTTCCATTTCCCTACAGATGACTAACAGAGAAGACCCATCTCAACAAAAGAGTCTTTGCATTAAAGACCTTCTGAAAGCAAAACGTTTTGAAATTAATCCACGCCAAAGACTTTACAAATCGATGTGCTCTGGACAGATGAGAATTAGAATTATATAATGAAAAACTGACAATGATTGACGCATGTCGTCATAGCCCAGTATAAGCCAGCTGAGATCAAACAGGAGGATTATGCCTGTCAAAGCACATTTCAGTCGTTAGGTTATTAATCATGCAAAATTTTCCAATCACAAAAGACGTTCTGTAGACAGTGCCGTCTTCCTCTCTCCCCGACAAATCCAGACAGTATTAATGCTTTTAAGGGAACAAAAATGGATTGCGCTCTCAAATCAATGTTCTAGTGACAAATGAAACCCCAGAAAATATGAAAAGAGGAACGAGAAAAGCAGAGTGGGGGAGCGAGTGAAAAACTGTAGCTGGGAAGAACTGTGAAACCGTGACCTATTCAAAGGGATAATTTGCAAAGATCTGTCATGTCTTGATGGAAAAGCTAAGCACATTAATTTAAGACGCCCCTATTTTTTTCCTTGCTGTGGTTTAAGGAGAAAGAGAGAGAGAGAGAGAGAGGGTGAGATGGAGAGCGAGACATAGAGTAGGGGATTTGCCATAGTCAGGGATTACGTGCGAGAGCCTTTGATGGTTTCAATTATTATCCAGAGTTTGCACACTCAGAGGAGGGTGACATCAAAGGGTGTGTGCGATTAGCACACTCTGAACTTCGAGGCGGATGGGTGCTAATCTTTAAGGTGACACCAAACATATTGTTGGCAGTCCGATCCTGATTCAGACGCAGCTACTAGGTTAATTAGACCTGCGACCTTTGGCATTGACGACTGGCACGCTGAAGTGGTCTCGGCAGGCACACCTTGATCCTGAGACTCTTATGTAAACACAGAGGAGCTGCGTTTGGAAACATAAGGGGATTTTGCACACACAGAGTCGGGTCGGGTCGGGCCAGAGGAGGTGCTGGCCAATAAAAAAGCGGCGTAAAATGGATGAAACGGCAGTCTGGATTTTTCTGATTCATCACATATGATGATGATGACCGTCCTGACATCAACCATGACATGACAATGGAAAATTTTAATAGAGCTATTCAGTTACATTGTGTAATTTATGTTGAAAATGAAATAACCTACAAATTGACAATCAAAATGTACATTTTGAAACTGTGTTGCCACATAACGTTTGTCTGATTCATTAAACACATAAAACTCCAATCCTTGCGGTATCTCCATTGGCTGCAGTTCTTATTTAGAAACTTGTTAGAAACTGTTTTAAAGTCCATGTTTGAATTTATTCCCAAAAAATCTTTGGGAAAAAGTTCAGAAGGAAATCATAAACTTAAAAGAGCTGGTTCTTTTCTGTATTTTAGTGCTATGAGAAACAGAAAAATTACACAGCATAGCATTTTTTTATAATGATATGGAATTAATGTAATAAATAATGACAGCTTTCTCTTAATTACTCATCCTCATGAACGTCCAAACCAGAGAAATGTCTTTCCTTATGAAATGTGAGAAGGTCCAAGCTTATGTTTTCCACGTAACAAGATATGTTGGCAATTCATGCTGCCGAAGTCTACATAGGACAAAAATGCCATTTAGGAATCATAAACATAGTCCATACAGGTTACTGGTGTGAGTTCATATAAAGAAGCCAACAAAAGAAATTAACACAATCTTTCAGTAAACGGTTCTCAAAATAGTACATTTTTATTATTGTGATGAATATATTAATGATCTATTTCACTACAAAGAATTTTTTTGTGCAAGGGGGAAATTTTCATGAATGGTAAACATTTATTGAACAAATTTTGTTTATTTTTAGAGTTTACCCGTACTAAAACAACATAGCATTCTACTGTTTGAATGGTTTTCATAATGCACACTTTTTAGGCTGTATTCCCTGTATACTGCACAGTAAGCAGAGTATTCCTTTCTCAACACAGCCATAATTAGCATTCATTAATCAGCCACTTTTATACTTACAGTACATTTACTACAGGGACAACCCCCCTGGAGTAACCTGACGTTGAGTGCCTCACACAACAGTGAAAGCTCATGAGTTTTGCAGGGTTTTAATGACTTCACCACACCAGCCCAAAAAGCACCACTATCAGAGCTTCTGATATTGCAATAACAGCAATTAAACCATTTATAAAGTGGCTTAAAAATAATAAGCCAACCAAAGGCAGCCAGCAGGAAATATCACCACATCTCCAACTCCAAACACAGCAAGTACAACACAATTCATCAAACTGGAAGACATTTGGTGGATAGGCCAATTATACCCTTACCCTCTGATAAATGGTTTTATTTTCCTGCGTCATTTAAAGACCGTGTGTGTGCTAATGTTTTATACGTCCTACGGTTATATTCTGCCCTTTTCCTTATTACGCTGAAGGCCGTGCGAGGGACTGGACACTTACTGGAAGGTACATTAACTAAGTGCGCAGAGATAATGATTTTTTCCTACTGCCCTACAAGAAGACATTAATTGATAAATGAGAGCTATCTCTTTAGCAATTTTATGCTTTCAGCACTGAGCTTATTGGAGCACAAATACACTCCATGATATTTATCATTTAGTATTAAAATGATAAAGTAATTAATCACTGGACCTCATTACAGAAATGGGAAAAACATGAAACAGTGGGATGAAATCCTGATGACCATGTTTGCCAGTGTCGAAAATTACAAAAATTACATTGTAGAGAGCATACAGTGGACCTTTATTCAAAAAATCATTCTCATGTAAACTGTTGCATTAAATATAATGTCACAATTTACATAAGAACAGACTTATAAAGAATCTTCACAGAAATTCTATAATGTAACTAATTATATTAATTAGTTACTTTTTATGGAAAGTAATGAGTTACGTTAATTTTGAAATATGGGCTGAGCTTAAGTGTTTGTTTTTAATATAAGAAGTTCTGTTTATAGCAAATGAAAAAGCACACCAAAAAGTGTCACGAATAAACCTCAGGCTGAAGAAAAAATTAATTCACGTCTGTAAAGTAGAATACAGAAGAAAATGCTATAATCTTCAGCAATAAAAAACACATACTGCGCATAATGCCTCTGTATAGGGTCTTTTCAAAAAATGTGCATATTGTGATAAGGTTCTTTTCTGTACTGATAAACATTAGACTTTCATATATTTTAGATTCATTACACACAACTGAAGTAGTTTTAAGCCTTTTATTGT
>JAUMHI010000046.1:2702931-2729813 GCA_032359435.1 Enteromius unitaeniatus
TCTAAAATATATGAAAGTCTAATGTTTATCAGTACATTACAGAAAATAATGAACTTTATCACAATATGCTAATTTTTATATTTGTATTTCTGATTTCTCCCAAGATGTCAGTCTTCAGCCAGAGTAGAAGTAATATTTTAATGAACAAGAACAAAGTGAAGACTTGACAAGTGGCAAAAGGTTTGACGCACTAAAAATACCCAATAGAAAACCCAATCATACCCCTGATTTTCTACTATCACAACTACAAGTTTTGCCAACCCATTTTTTTTTTTGTCCAAAATTGTTTTGCAAGGGCCGAAACTGCCACTTTTCCAATAACATGCTTTGACTGTGTCAGTCTCTATTTTGCACATAAATTGAGTATAAGCTACAACCATGCTAACCATTTTAGAAGTATAGATGCACTTCAAGACCAAAAAATTATGCTGAAGCAGAAAATTACATAAATTGCATTGTAAAAAGCATACTTAAATTCTACATCTCTTTCTGAATAACGTCCATTACAATACTGCAGCAAAAGACATCCAAAGAAAAAAAAACTACTTTCAAAGCTACTTACATGTTAGCTCACATTGCATTAACTAATGTTAACAAACACGACTTGTGATTTAAATAAAGCATTAGTAAATGCTGCAATTATAGCATTAATATTAATAAATGCTGTAGAAGTATTGCTCATTCTTAGTTAATGTTCTAATTTTGTTAACTAATGAACCTTATTGTAAAGTGTTAACTTTAAATAATAGTAGCTCTCACAGTTTATCTAGTAAAATAAGACATACTGTACACATATAGATTTTGTAGATGCCATATTTCATTTAATAAGAACAAAGAAAAGGCTCTAAGAGACAAAAGTTCAGTTTGTTCAGTATGGGTTTCAGTTAGTCAATAAAACACACTACTCTAAATCTAGCACCTAATGTTCTAGTACCACAACTCTTTCAATCCGCCAGTATCTATTTTCCACACAAAAATTTTGGAAAAGCTACAACAGGTAAATATGTCAGCAATGTTGTGCAACACCATTTTTATGTTCCTTATTGTAGGTTTTGCTGCAGTTTCAAAGATAAATGTCCACTGAGTGGCACTAAAACACTGGTTCAATACGTAAACCCTGTCATATTTTATTACAATGATAGATGTAGGTATTGCTGTGTTTTTATCATGTTGTTTAGGTACATATTGCAACGGTTCAGAATTCAAATATCCAGCAACTATAACTAAAAGTTAATACTCTATCATGTTGGAAAAATGTCCTAAACCAAAACCAACCCTAAACCTACCCCATAGTGTTTACAAATATAAAACTGATGTAAAAACACAATAGTTGACATAACCATGCCATTTCAACCTCTTTTTATGCAGATGTTTCATCCAACCGTACTTACACAGGGTTTGAAAGTGCAACACTACATCACGTGAGCTACAGAGTAAACCTACCATCTATGAAAACCCATAGACATGAATCTGAAAATGTGTGATGCTAACGCTTAAAAGCACAGGTTTTCAAATCTCCCTGCATACGGCAAATGGTACGCATTCGTGTTCTGTTAAAAAGTGCACCCAGGTACGTTTATGCCATGAGACCAGGTAGGAAATTAGTCTGCCTGAAATATTCTAAATTCGATTTAGAATAGGTGTTTCTGTAAATAAATCAATTGCTGTGCATGACTAATCACACAATATATTCTTATAATATGCTCTGCATATCCACATGACACTATACAGTAATCTTACCACCCTGAGAAACTTCAGACTCTGTAAAGTCTGCATGAATTATCTTTAAATTCAAGCCGGGTTAGCTGGATCGTAGAGGCATTCACACTGATTTCAAGGTGCAACCTTCATTTATTTTGTGGCTGTGGGCCAGTGGATCTGCGGGGATGGTTGGGGTCCTTCAACAGCACCTGTAGTTGCGTTGATACTTAGCTTAAGGAGCACGCGGGGGAGAGATTTGGCAATGGCTTCTTTCAGGCTACGGTTCATTTACTCCACCATAGCAGAACTTGGAGGGAGATAAGAGCGTCATAGTCCTGCAGGACCCCAGTGCTGCTCTCTCAACTGCGTCCAGTGTTTAAGAAACCCTTGTGCTCACTTACTAATGCCAGGATTTAGAGGTCAAGGCACCAACACTGTTGTTCCTGTATTTAAAGCTAAGCTCTTGTTCTTAATATCTGAAAAAAAATATGCATGCAGGGTCGCTTAGTACAAATACCCAAGTGATGATGCAGTTGCTTTCTAAAGACTAAAGACTGCTTGTCAAGTTGCATTATTCATTTAGTCAGGGGTGCAGAATCTATTTTAAAAGTTTGAGGGACACATTAAATAGAGTTTTGAAATCAACTTTGTAAGAACTGCACAAATAAAATTAATAAGGTATTGTTCCTGCTTTAAATGAACACTAACAGCACAAAAAAACAATACACTAATTTATCTCAGTTTGTTTTACACAGGCTGGGTACATATTCGACTACAAAAACAGGTTTAAAATACACTCTGTTTCATGACTTAGAAGCGTGTTATGTTTGAACGGAACATAATGGACAACTAGTCATGCGTCGCGTTTTTCACGCGGGTTTTTTTGTGTTTTCAGTGTGTGGGTTTGGTAACTCACAAGGATAAAACTGCCATCTGACAGTTTTAGATCGACCGGGGCTTTGTGTAACCTCTTTCTGTCAAAATGAACTCTATATCTAAGGTCAAGCAGTCAGTAAATATGAAGAAAATAAACAACAGTCACAATAATTCGAATATAACACTTTAAGCCAGCAAACACTACTATAAATACCCCTCGGTTTCTATTGCAGGACTGTGTCGCAACAGAAGATCAAAGATCAAGATCATCTATTCAAAGATCAAATAAAGCAAAATGACAGTGAACAAAAATAATAAATTAGTCAATACGTGTCATGTTCATTACAGCAGCATCTTGGAGATCTCTAATCAATTAACTAGCATAAGTCATTCCTCCACCACATGCATGTGACGTCATTAACAATGCCCCTTTGTCAAACCACCTTAGCCAGCAGTGGTTCAAAAGTCCAGTAATTTAAAGTCCACTATAATTCGCTCAAAATTAATTATAATGTATTTGTTGTTTTATTAAAGAACCCACTTATACAGGGAGATATGGGGCCTGTTCCATAAAACAAGTTTACCAAATAAGCCAATGTTTTTGCTATGTTTCTGGACCTGGGATCCTTTCAGTTGTATTGCTGTCTATGGAGGGACAGATGGCTCTCTGATATCATCAAAAATGTCTTAATTTGTATCCCGAAGATGAACGAAGGCCTTATGGGTTTGGAACAACATGAGGGTGAGTAATTAATGACAGAATTTTTCATTTTTGGGAGAACTAACCCTTTAATGGTTGAGTGGAATGAAAACAAGATGTGAGGGAAAAGATTATGGCGTTCATTGGTTTTTGTTCTGCATGCCAATTGTTAAGCTCACAAAACAACTTTTCAAAAAAGAAATTTCCGTAGAAAAAAAATAAACTCATAGTTATAGTTAATAGTCAAAGCTCATAGTTATAGTTAATAGCTAGCAACAGCAATAAGGTGCACAGGTTACTAATTACAACTAGATGGACAAAAATAACTTAATTACTGTTATACACAGTAAGTCAATGCTGAAGTCTGTTTTTTTTGATTGCTACAGCCCTGGCTTTAACACAGCATTTGTAGCCTATATTCAGTTATCCTTGTATCTGAAAAAAGGTTGATTGACTGTAGAGTTTGTATAAGCGGTGGAATGCTTCCCTGCATGGCCTGAATGGAAATATTTCACAGAGATATTCATGGCACTCGCACAAAATGTCACTCTTTCATTTCCCCTTTCTGCAATTTGCAATTGTTTATGAAGCTCATTTTATGAATTAGGCAGGAATGCTTTTGATGCTGGGCAGAATGTGCTGCTCTTATTAAGATTGAGCGAGAATACCTGTGACAAGCGACTTTTTAAAATGCAATTACCTAATTGGATGCAACCGTCCTACTAATTGTAATACGAGCAGGCAAATCTGTCATCGGACATGATTCATTGGCTGGACACCATTTTGGGGCATCTGTTCTCCTTTTCCTGTATATAAACAATGTTATTTATAAAAGTAAACAGGCATTCACATTGACAGAGGTTTGCAGTGACCTGATATTATGTATTTAGATCAAGAGTTTGCGGCGTCATGAGTTGATGCAAGTTATTGGTTAACCTTATGCAAATCATACTGTGGCAGGAAAATTAGCTGCTATGAGAAAACCAACAACAGTTTTAAAGGTTATGCTGATTACATGTAATCTGGATTATGTAATCAGATTTCAAGTATTAAGTATTAAAGATTAAGATTATGACATGATCACATGTTATTCACGCAATGAAAGTAAATCATTCATAAATTATTAATTTTCTCCCTAAATATACTTATTTCTCTGTTAAATACTGTGTCATACCATTTAGCTGTGATTCACAAATTCTGAAATCGGAGGGACAAGCAACTCTAAAGCAATTAAACCATGTATGAAACAAATAATTATAATTAATTATAGCTGTGGGACTGTCACTATCACAGTAACTATTGAATCTCGAAGTCTGGAAAAGATATTTCAAACTTGGAAGACTTTGGGCATGTAATGTCATGCATTTTATAATGTTGATATAAAAAATGTAATATATTTTCTTTTTATGTCCATATGGTACTTTAATGGTAAATTTAAATCAAGTTTTATAAAGAAAAGTATTTTAAAAAAGTAGTCAGAATACATTACTATTGTAAGAAATTTGCCCAGCACTAAATATACAGTATATGTTTCCCACAATAAATTAAGTTTATAGTCGGCATAGCTTGCACAGCTTAAATATGCACCTATTTCTTCCAACAAGAGGACTTCAGTCGTATTTTGACAGTATAAAATGAAAGCTCAAATCTACCCAATGGAATATAATTTTTTGGATGTAACCATTTATATGAAAATCTACTTTAAAACTTAGTGTAACTTTACCCCCATCATAAGGATGGCCAACATAAATCACAAAATCAATGGAGGAAGAATCAGGATGAGACGGGAGAGAGAGAGAGACATGGAGACAGACAAGAGAAACTCAGGCTAAATCAATGAAATGCAAAATATTTGAAATGGCTGAGCAGCAAAAGGTTGGCCAAGAGATGTTACTGGAAGAGCAGCAGGCAGTTTTTAATTTTCCAAAGTGGTTCCAAAGCAGTTTCTGACGCCTCCGGATTGGGATTAAATTAGACGTCCGATGATGGAGTGCTATGGTGAAGAGTCCCTGACCCCTTCTATCCTGACAGGTCTGTACGGTTTGAAATCTCACTCTGAATAAATGGAGGGGACGTAAAGTGCAGAGGATCCATTTGAAATGTGCCCTTGGAAAAAGTCCACCCACCCGTCCTGAATGCACAGCGCATGAAAGCGGTCATTTTTATTGAGATGAACCTCTTGTGCTTTCAAGATTAGAAATGGGGTCATGATTTCTCCTCTTGGTCACTTCAGCTGCTTCGATCACATTGTTGGGAGTGTTTTTTGAATAATTAATCAACATTATATCTACTTCTGTGGGCTCTGATGATGTGCTCTTGAACATTTAGACGCAGAATGTACTGCAAAGAGGCCTGGGCTTTAGCTTTGTGGATCAGATTTGGTTATACTGTTAAAAAGTTAGGGTCATTATTATCTTTATAAAGAAATGACTAGTTTTATTCAGCAAGGCTGTACTACAAAAGTGACAAAGATATTTATAATGCTGCAGAATATTTATATTTCAAATAAAGTGTTCCAAAGATGAACGAAGGTCTTGCGGGTTTGGAGCATCATTAATGAATTTTCATTTTGGGGTGAATGAACCCTTTAAAGTTTCTTTAATAGCCACTAACAACATCATGTGTCTACTGAATTATTCTATTATGATATAGCACAGAAGTCATTTGTACTGTTCTGTGCTCCTTATTTCTTAATAAAAGTTTTTTAATGGCCTGTTCCCCGAAAAATTGGTTATTTTAATGCTATTCTTAAGTTTAATACTTTGAGTTAGAGATTTATTCAAATCCCTAACCTTAATTACGAAGTATAATGTAATCATGCTTACCAAGGTAAACACTACTAACTACTGAAATGACTCCATAATGAAGAATGTCAGTGCTTTGGTGCCTTCACGTCTTCAAGACTGCCTGATTTGCATGCTGTAGGTATGTGTTTATGAGACAAAGTGTGTCATGCTGCAGTTGTGTAGTCATGCAACGCAGGAACACATTTCATGTCCCCTCAGAATTGAGAGAGCTGGGTTAATGAGCCCCCCCATCAGTATGCATTATTTATTTAGACGCTCTGCACCCCAGAGGCGGCTTGCCTTTTGCCTGTGCGCTTTTTTCCCTCCTCTCTCTATTTCTGTAATCCTTCCTTTTTGTTCGCAGGAGCAGCTCTTCCGTTCCTCTCTCTCACTGTTTATCCCCTTCAGATGTTGCACCTTCTCAGCGGCATAAATATTCTACTATTGCTGCTTTGTCTTTCCAAAATATCAGCCGGCTAAAGAAAACAAGGAGAGATGCCACTGATTTGCAAACAAATCATGGAACATGTTCGCAGCAGATTGAACAGACAGATTGACGTCTTTCACAAACAGCGGACGTCACTGGTCATCACATTGGTGGAATAATCGCATGTAATTCCTGCTTCCAAGAACGAACGACATGTTCCGGCTAATTCATCCAAGTTGGAGTTTTACTGAAAGTACTCATGAAATAACTTTACAGAGAGCAGTCATTATGCTTTAAGGGCTGCCATTCAGTGCACTACGGCAAAATACAGTAATTTGACGTTACTTTAAACAGTATAGCAGCCTTGCATTCTCTCTAAATGAGAGCGGAGAAAGACATTGAGAGTGCAGTTGAGTTCAGCTCAGCGAGATTCATCATAGTCAATTGATAAAAGTCTATGTTTATCTCTCCGGGGTTGAAGACTGTAGATGTTAGCTTGACCCGACACTCAAAAATCCACCCAAAATAAGAGCTGGCTAAGCAAAGAACATGCAAATTATCGTATGAATATGTATAGAGTGTTGTTACCTGTCATTTTGTAATTACCTCAAGCCCGAAGTCTCTGTCTGATCTGCTTCAGATCCTGCCTGGTGGCTAAAGGACTTTGATCTAATCAGTCCTAATTAATGGAGACGCAAACAGGACAACTATAAGGCAGGTTCATTAGCATGCATCATGAAAGGTTACACGGCCTACAGACAAGCTGTGTTCACCCTTGATGAAGGTACAGTGATTTGCCATTACAAAGTGTCCAGAAGTCACTTTCATACTCAGTTGGAGAGTTAAATTTTACTTTTTGCTAATTATTTTGTATTTCTGTCATGTTCTGGGTATTTCCACTCATAGTGAAGTCCAAAATCTCATTTTACCTACCTGGAAATTAAACATATGGACAAAAAGTTTAAAAGTCATAGTGTTATTAATCATATAACTATAATCATTTATAAATTGCATGGGATACAGCCTATTACCACACCGCAGGGCCTTTTAAATTGAGCTAGTAAAGTTTCATTTACACTCATTTGCTAATTTATATACAGTAGTCAACATCCGAAGTTGTCCTAAGACAAGAATAGGTATTGTTTTTAATTTTAGGACAACTTTAATAAAAGGTTTTGATCCACTTTGAATGTTGACTACTGTATATACTGTATTTTAAAGGGATACAGTTATGAAGTTATGAAAATGTTGTCATTAATCACGCATCCTCATGTCGTTCAAAACCCGTAAAAGCTTAATTTGTCTTCAGAACACCATTTAAGATATTTTAGATGAAAACCAGGAGGCTTGTGGATGTTCCATTGATTGGCACATAATGAACACTGTCAAGGTCTAGAAAAGTATGAAAGCCATCGTCTAAATACTCCATCTGCCATCAGTGGTTGAATCTGAATGTTCTGAAGTGACAAGAATACTTTTTGTACGCAAATAAAGTAAAAAATAATGTGTTTATTTAAAATTTTGTCTCCTCTGTGTCTCTCCGCATTACCATAGAGCCATTTTGGAGAATATTCAGTACTAACTACATAAACTGTTCTGTGTCAGTGGCGCCACAAGGATGTGCAGTTTTTATTCAAAACTACTTAAAATATAAAAGTAGAAGTAAAAGGGAAAATATGCCATTAAGCACAAAAGCTTACAAAGTTAGCATAGCCTACTTATCACATTAGCCTAGTTTCCATCCATTTTTTTAAGCTGTTTTGTTATCGACAAAGAATTTGCACAAAAAAGTGAAATTTGCTGTCTCCAACCTGTTTCCATCCAACTGCCCAGCAGGCACACAACATCATAAGACGCTGATATTTGGTTTGACCTTGGTTGCGACGTCAAGTGACTAAAATTCAACGCAAATTAAACGTCTAATGTCAATGTTAAAATTGACGTCCAATACCGACGTCACCTGACGTTAATATCTTGAAATGTTTTTTAGGACGTTTTTAGGTTGTGTAACCAAAATCCAATGTTAAGTCAACGTCAAATTGACATCAAATACTGACATCAATGCGATTTTCATTTTCAAATGGTGTGCGTCATGACGTCATCCTTAAAAAAACTACTTTTTTTCCAGTGTGTGACGCAAAGCATAATTTTCAGCAGCCATTTTCAGTGTCACACAATCCTTCAGAAATCATTCTAATATGCTAATTTGATAATCAACATTAATGTTAGAAATAAAATTTTGTGAAAACTGTTTTTTTTGTTTTTTTTAAAAGTACAAAAGAACATTTATTGTATAAAACACAATTCCTTTGTGTTTTTACCCTAATTTTAGAACAATTTAATGTGTCTTTGCTCAATAAAAGTATAAAAAAAACAACTTTTAAATGGTAGTGTATCATGGTTTTCATGAATATAACTACATGAATGTGTCCTGATTGGCTTTGATTTTGCTGCATCATGCAGCAATTTTGCTTTTATTGTGGAAAGAAAAATAACTTGTCACTGGGAAAGTGTCATGCTGTGTCTGATTAGAACACATCGTACTGAAATGTGCCGTTTTTCCTTTATATTTCTCTGTTCAGATATACATGTCCGCAGGTGATCGCAAAACTCAATTGGGTGCAATCTAACATAACTGCCTTTGCAACTGCAAAATGGTTTGTAAGAAAATGAAACAATGACCAGAATAATTAGTCTTTTTTTTCTGTGTTTTTGCAGTGTACACATTCAAAAAGATGAAACTATCATTTATCAGTCCAGATGTGCATAGGTTTCACTGAGACACTCGTCTTTATTTGAATGAAAACATCAAGCTCTTGAGACAAAATAGTCCTTGCAGATGATTATATATATACAAAAAACAATTGAAAAAAAAAACATTCAAGAAATATACAGCATCATCCACATATCTTTTAATTAGCAAAATAAAAAAAAACAACAAAAAAAAACCACCATGCTTGTCCTTTGAACATTAAGTTAGAATCCAATCTTTCAAAAACCTCGCACAGAATAAAAAAAAAGAAAGGTGCAAATATATACAAAACACTTCATTGCAGTCAGCGTTTTAGACTCATTCTCACGACTCCCTCAAACTGCTTAACGCATTAAAACGGAATTAAAACAATAATTTAAACAAAATTAAAAAAAGAAAACATTTCAGTCCAATAATTATACAAAATATATTTATATATTTATATAGAATTAAGGACTAGGCATAGGATTTGCCCATTAACCAGTCATCCAATCAAGCAGTCAGTCACAAAGCTCTCCAGACACGTTAATAAACTCCATATATTTCTGAAACTGTAAACAAGTCTGTTACAATAAAATTGATTAAAACATTTGGGATAAAGAGACAAACCGACAAATAAATTAGAATTAATTCATCTGAGACAAAATGTTTTTTTTCTTCTTATTATTTTTCTTCTTTTATAACTAGAACATTGACTGAAATGTAGTTATGGATCTAAAACAGACATTTTCTTCTACTGTATCTACTGAAAAAACACCACAGTTATTTTTCCACTCGCTCCGCTCCGTTCCTCACAAGTTACAGGTGCTTTTAAGAGTATGCCGTTTCACCACACGACGAAAACAAACCGCAAAGCGCCTCATTTGGCTCTGAGTTCTGCTGTACGAAACGAAACGGGCGATTTCTGATATATGGCTATCGGCCGAGGCGTCGTTAGTGTTAGCTCTGTCTTCACAAGTCTACCTAAAAACACCCCGGTGGGCAGTTGCACTTAACGATAGAGTTATCTTACAGGCAGTATGTACGCGACCAAGCTAAGTCCCCTTCCCCCACAGTACGTTTGGCTTTACTCACAGTATAGAAAAATCTGATGTAAACCTGACGGCGTGGTTTCAACCAAGAGGTGCTAAATCAAAAGAATTCAACCACTGATGTTTAGTTTTCAGCTTTTTTAACGTAGATTTATGATTGCGTTTCATTTCTCAGAGTGGTTTGGTTCTAGACGTCGGATATTGGGTTTGCACCTGCATTGCTGACGATGCAGCTTTGGCAAACAGGCAGTAATTCCTTATGTATCGTGTTGCAAGAGGTTGAAATGCCATAACGGAACCAGATTCATGAGCTGACCCCATTCCCCAAACAGAAAAACAAACCAATGTTCAAAAAGATTCTGCTTAATTATCATCCTGCAACTTTTTCATATGTTAATGAGCCCCACATTTAGTTCAAAACATCCTGCCTTCACAAATCCAACAACAAAAATTTGGCTTTTGATGATGAACAGGGAATCTTGTTACTCCATCCAAATCCATGCGGCGCATTTGAAGGCAGGTTTAATTACATTCAATGAGAGATTAAAATATCCAGATGCATTTTGCACAGGTTTTCAAACCATGACCCCGCAGGACAAGGTCTAACGCTACTTAACCCAAAGTTGTTCTTAAGTAGCAATCACGATTAGTATTTATTAGCAAATTCAATACCAAAGGGTAAGAAAGGGCAAAATCTATCGACGTAAGATGTATTCAAAGGTACGTGATCTCTTTGATGGTCACTGAATATCTACATTCAAACTCAACTAATAAGGCCCCGATGGATTTCCCAACTATTTTAATGATCCCACTTTACGATGGGTGTTTGTTTGCTCGAACTGACCTTGGTGAAGTAGTTTTTTTACATTTTGAAGACAATGTTGAAAGCAAATAGTTCTCCCTGTAGTCCTGGCTGTGATCGTCTGAAGGTATTTTGTGTTTAAAACTGGAACATGTATAATGAGGCAAAGATTTTTGCAAGATACGCTCAGTTATTCATGCTGTACATTCTCTGTGATTTTACGCAACACAAAAACACAATCGATACGCAACTAGACAGGGCAGAACTCAGAACCACATATAGCAAGGAATAGAAAACAGCTGAGAGTACTTTGAAATTCACGTACGTATCACAATTCGAGTACCTGGAATATAACGGTTTGCAGTTCACCTCCGTGGAAGCAGAGGGCGCCACCGCCGCCAACACGGAGATGAGAAAAGTCCGATAAAGAGAAGAGGAAATGACTTAAGGCCTTGTTGTTTGTGTATACAGACAGAATTGACACAATCGTTATAATCGATCAAGCAGGAACCTTGATAAGGTTGTACGGGGGACGTCTGAAGAACGGACGAGATTAGTTTAGCTGCGGTCTTCGGTTTCAAAAATTGCATTGGCCTGCTGAAACGGCGAAAAAAACCAAACAATCAGAGATGAACAGTCATTCCTTCGTTGTGCTTGGCATTGTGAACACGTTTTGGCTGCCGTCTGGACGGAACAAAAACAGGGAAATGAAAAGGAGTGCGACTCGCCAACTGCTAACGTTGAAAATTTTAGAGTTAGGACGGTGAATCTGAACACACAGGGAACTTAAACTCATGGCTTGCAGGTAAATCTGAGAGTTATTGCTCTAGATGGATCTACTACATTAAAGATGCCTGTCATAAGGGACAAAACTCGGCCCTCGCCAATGCAGTCTTGGAGAAGAACCACAGAATCCGAGTAAACACTCCAAACCTCACAGTAACACAGCGGTGTACAAAAAAAGCAAAGGGAGCAGAAATATCCCCCCCAAAGGACAAACGCCCATCCTGGGGTACATTTTGGCAAGGGTTCGGGGAGTCATATCCGGACGCAACAAAAAGGCAAGCTTCAAAGGATGCTGATCCATACCTCTTGACAAGTAGAGGTCCATTTGGCCCCATAATCACAAAAAAAGAACGAAATAGAGAGAAAAGGCGCTTTTATAGGTCTATGGCAATTTCGAGACGAGGAGGAGAAGGTTCCTCCCATTCTGCCCAGCCTCAACACTACCCATAATGCATTTGGTCTCCATTATTGATTCAATCCGATATAAATATCTTCATTTCTGTTAATGGAGCTTGTTGCACGATTGTGATTGTTTTTTGAGGCGTCTCTCGGGGGGTCGATATGAAGAACTGTTTTCAGATTACCCGCCGAATGCATTACTAAAACATGTTGCTGCTTTTGCCTCCCAGAAAGTCTGATATTTTCTTCCATGCCACTATCTTGGCAATTTGACTTCCAAGGCAATTCCTCATTGGAATGTATCTGATGCACAGTAGTGAGTGTCGATAGTTTGTTAGGCAGGCCGATATGAACGGCGTTCGGTCTGGGCATTAGGGAGTGCGGGCGTTTGGGCGAACAGGTTCTGGTCCAGAAAAACATTGGGCTTTGTATGCTGTGCTGTGGTTCCTTTAGAGTTGATTGTCCAGTGTTTTATCCTCACCTTCTGCTAGCACAAGCCGTGGATGTTCTGACACGGGTCGGTCTGCCGGACTTCATCAATTCAGTCTCAACCCTCCCCTCAAACCCCCTGAACGCTTCCCCTCCTGTCCCGTCCAAACCGTCACCGCCCTCAGCTGCTGCCAGACATCAGGTTAATGGCTTGTTCCAGTTTGTGTCGTAGCTTGTGTTTGCGACAGTAACCATCTCTGTCCAGCGATGTCAAAATCTGAGAGGAGGAAGAGAGGGAGAGGCCATTAACTGAAGGCCGAACACATGTAATAATTCAATATTCGACATCATTCTGAGCGCGAGAGTTTCCCGACGCTCACTGAAGCTCATAATGACAGTGATAAATGACCTCATCAGATACAGCACACATTCGTCAAGATCAAACCGCTAATACTGAAACAACATTTGCATTTCAATTCAGATCTCATGTGCATACTTAAACTACTGTTATGGCAATTTGCATGACCACTACCAGGACTTATGTTTCTCATGATCTTACAAACTTTTTGATTTAAATGCTTTGCTTAGGTCTTCCCTGAAATGAATACTGTTTAAGTTGTGTCTAAAGTAAGAATAAAGTCATTTCTTTATATATATATTTTTTAACAAAACTACTCAATTGCTATTTCATACATACATGTTATATACTTTATACTACTCTATACACACATTATATACATTTTTTTTACATTTAATATTTACATTATGTTGTGTGTATATATATAAGAGCTGAGTAGGTTATAAGTAGATTTGTAATTTACTGATTCCAAATTACAAAAATTAAAATTGTAGTTATATAAAAACTATAATAGTCCATATTCAGGTAAAACATTTTTTTTTTCAGACTACTTTTAGCTAACCTTTTATATTACTTTTTTCTCGTTTTATGATTTAAATTCATAATTTAAATGGGATGATCTTGCACCATATTGATATAAAATACAAAGAGTAAGAAAATATATATCAAATGTGGTTTTAAACAAGATGAAGTGCATTAAACATTATATTACATAAAAATATATAATTGAAATTTAATTACAAGTACTTTATATTTGGAATCTGATTACATAATCCACATTACATGTAATCAATTACTACCCAGCTCTGTATATTGCATTCACATTTTTGCTGAAATGTAATAAATATATAATCACATTTTAATGTTCATGTGAAATATCAATATTTTCATGAATATATAACACTATAAATATGACATGTATATTAATATTATAAGTATAATTATTTACAGATATGAAATTGGGTGTTGTTGCTTTTATATCTGACCGAATATTGTGTGGTGACCCTATAACCACATTTGATTATTATTTTTTTAAATACTGTAGAACATTATAAATATTAAATATTTACACATTCAAAATTAATAAGTAATCTGAAATTGCATGTAGTTGGTTTGCTATCTAACTTTTGCTAGTTTATTAAAGATAACTAATGTTATACTTTAAACCCCTCCAAACACTTGACTCTTGCATGCTAGTATGCTGGTAATAGTATGCAAAAACGTGTAACGTTTAGAACGAGATAAAAATAAGGGTAGAGTACTAGGTCCCACCTCTTCCTTGTACTTGTTGATGTAGAAGTACAGTTCACTGAGCGCGCTCAGCGTGTTGAACTCGTTGCCATGGAGACGGGACTGCTCTACCAGATAGGCATCCATGTCCTGATCGCTGATACTTGGCATCTTGCTGATGTCTCGGTAATATCTTGAAAACACACACACACACACACTCCCTGGTTAAAACTCATATTGTAAATGAACAGTTTGGAGTTAACCTACTGGAGAAAATAAAAACTAATTGATGAATTTCAGATTATGCTGCCTAGTAAAAGACTGTAGAAAACAAATTTTATAGTTTTGTAAAAAAAAAAAAAATTTGTTAATTCAAGCAATGTTGTGTTGTTTTTTCATTTATTTTTTTTACAATTTTTATTGAAATTTGAGTTATTTTATTCAAGCTTAAATTTCAAATAATAATAAAAAAAATTTGCCTCTGCAGATAACGGAAATAATTTCAACTTTTTATATACGAGTTAAAGATTTATTTCAAGTAGCATAATGTTAGTTAACTATACAGTAATAACTCTGGTTAAAGGGATAGTTAAACAAAGTGATTTCCAGTGATTATCGTCGTCTTGACTACAGAGACCATCTCTGCATTTAATAAATAAAGTTTAATTCTAGTCATTATGCATTACCCTCACTCTGTTCTTCTACTTGATAAATTTCAGTGCTTTGCTACAATCTGTATTGTTAAAAGTGCTATATAAATAATAGTGACTTGACTTGACAAAACAGCTGCTGGTAGCCATTGACATTCATAGTAGAATTTTCTCCATACAGTGGAAATCAATGGCTACCAGCAGCTGTTTGGGTACCAATACTCTTTAAAATATCTTAAAAGATAAATCTTAAAACAAACAAAAAATAAAATCAGTATCTATGCAAGTTTTGAACCTAAAATACAATCTTTCAAGGTCTCTAAATACTAGGCTTATACCAATCAGATCAAGTCTGTGGTTTTTTGAGGCATGTGTCCATACCTCTCCACCCAGCTCTTGTAGTTGGGGATGTCTTTAGCATAGAGGAGCTTGTTTGACGGAGAGTCTTTGCCCAGGCGATGCTCAGACGTCGAGCAAGAGTCCATGAAGGTCTGAGCCACCACTGACAGACAGGCATCTGTAATACTATTCTTGTGGATGTCAAAGACAAACTGAGGGTTTTTGATCACGTTGACCCAAAACCGCAGAGGAAGGCTGGTTTAGAAAGAAAGAACGAGAGAGAGATGTAATAAAACCTGATTACGTCCAAAAAGCTTTTTAGTGAATGTGGTCTGTCTTGAATCGCACTACAATACATTCTTTTTCAATTGCTCTGAGAGCGTGCTGCATTCTCAAAACAAATGGAACTGAACTGGCAACCCAGCAGGGCTTCTGAACAACACTAACAGATGCTGCAGCAGAAAATAAGGTCAAAGACAGGAAGTGCTTGGTATCTCACCAGTTGCTCTTCCAGGTGTGCCGTACGTCCGGGTCAGTGATCTGTCTCTTGTCTGCTTGCTCATCCAGGAAATCAAACATGTATTTGATGGCTAGCGGGAGAGCGCTGCCACGATGGGCTGTGCTAAACACCGTCTCAAAAAGATCATCCACAAACTTCTGCAGTGTACCCTAAAAACAAGACACATGAGAGTTTACAACATGCTTTGCCTAAAATGTCAAGTCACATCAGGAGTTTTGAGGCACTAGTATTCACATATTACTGACCAAATAGAAAAGCTAATTGTGAGCTTTTAATTAATTATATTAATGTGTTTTGAATATTTAATGTTATGAATGTCACATGTGACCCTGGGGTCTTAAGTTGCAGGGGTATGTAGCAGTAGCCAAAAATACATTGTTGGGTCAAAATGATCTAATTAACCATATATCAGTGGATAAATAAATTATTCTTTTAGTTAAATAAATGATTAAATGGATTGTTTAAAAAAAAACTTTACTGAGCACACACTTTTGAATAGTTCATGTTAGAGCGAGTAAATAAAGACAGGAAACAATTCTTTAAAAAAGGTAAAACACAATAGTTTACCACTTTAAAAAAACATGCACTTCCTGTGTGCAATTCTGCTTATGTACCTTGGTAGCCAGTAAGCGTGTGAGGTAAATCTCAGACACCATCTTGCTCCCGCGGTCTCCCTCCCGCTGGTCTGCGTGCTCGTGGTTCTTCACCAGGTGCCAGAGTTTGGTGCCCGTCTCTTGGTCAGGTGTGATCATGGGAGCCCTGGATCGAAGGCTGTCTGGACTGCTAGACGTCCTCAGCAGGCTCTCTATGTACAGCACAATCCACATGAGCTTGTACTTCAATGTGCTTCTCGACAGTGCACTGCAGTTTACATATCTTACTCTGTACATCTAAACTGTTTCTGAATCATTATCTTTGTAATAGCTGTGTCTCAAAACCTAGTGAGCCGAATCAGCGTTTACGGTCTACATTTACAGATGTCTAAATAAACATCGTTCTGACTTAAATGGATCCTCTTAGAGTTACTCAGACATTGAGCATTGAGCGCATGTCTACGATGTCCATGTCTATTTGCTGTTTGGCATGCTACCTTTTGAAACACGGCCTACAGTATGTGTAAGTTTATTGAATTGCTGGAGAAGAGATTGTAGATTCCTATTTGAGCCAAACAAGCTGCATGTTGCATGACACAAAATGATGGCAGAATCAATGATATATTAAAGGATTGTGTGGCGTAAAGCGATCCGAGAGACTGAGGCTTACCGTATCGACTGAGAGAGCGAGTGAACGTGAAGGAGTTGGCGATGTTGTAAGCGGATACTTGCTTCTGAACCAAAGCCACCAAAGACCCATCTGTCACCTGAGACAGAAAATGAGAACTATTAAAAAAAGCATCTCCATTTTTATACACAACAAGAATTTGTAAATTTGCATAACATAACAGAGCAGCTGCCAGGAAGAGTTGTTTAACCTGGTAGTGTGCCAGTGTGTTCAATCTCTTCCAGTCGCTCTCGATCTTTGTAGTGACGTCTTCATCCTGGAGGATGATTCTGGTCAGTCGACCCTGCCGCCATTCTGGAAAGCAACAGTAAACACAATGTTCTTGGATGATGTTTCTGGAGTATCAAATTATGTAACGTTTTCTGCACTTTCTTTCTAATATTTAACATGATGACAAAATTGACCCTATTTACTGCTCTTTGCACTGTGCACAATTCATAAGTGCATGTTTTCCCAAGAAAAAATGTAATAACAGACCAACAGAAAGAATGATAGAAAGATAGACAGACTAACAGAAAGAACAAACAATACTTAAACAGACCGACAGAATGAACTGGCATTGATAGATTGACTGACAGACAGATAAATAGATCCAAAACAACAAACAGAATGGTAGAAAGACAGAGACAGACAGATTGAATGAACAATAGATGGACAAACAGCAATAAAGACCAATTGACAGAGCAAAAGAACAAGAACGATAGATAGAACGATGGATGGATAGAACGATAGATAGAACGATGGATAGAACGATGGATAGATAGAAGGATAGATAGAAGGATAGATAGAAGGATAGATAGAACGATGGATAGAACGATATATAGAACGATGGATAGAACGATAGATCGAACGATAGAACGATCGAATGATCGAACAACAGAGAACGATCGAACGATAGATAGAACGAGCGATAGATAGAATGATCGATAGATAGAACGATCGAATGATAGAAAGAACGATAGATAGAACGATCGAATGATAGAACGAACGATAGATAGATGGATAGATAGAACGATCGAACAAGATAGATAGAACGATGTTTACCCAGGTCCATGTCGTCAGCCTGGGGACGCTGTGAGTACGGGATGCCTTTGTAAACAGCATCTAGCAGCTTGTCCTTCACCTGAGTGATGGTGTCACAGTTTAGCACCTTAACAGGGATTTCTGTTCCGGCCTCTCCCTCCGGAGGAATACACATGAGAGTCTGCGACAGAGCAACACACAGATATACATTAGCAACAATAGAAAAAACGCCAATATTGATTGACAAGATGACCAGCAAAGACGCAAAAACACATCTCCATTAAAATCTAGTTTGCAGACCACACACACTAACATACAGTACACATGGAAGAAGGTGCGGAAAGGTTTTATTATACACAGCGGTGGACTGGAGCTCTATTTGGTCTGGCTCTGCCAGCGTATCCAAGATTGATCGGATCCCGTTTCATGCCTCGGCCTGATTTATCATAATAGCTATCTCAACTTTAACTGTTATGTCAATGGTGAAATATTTATCCTCCTGCAAAGCGGTATTCAGAATATGTGAAACACGCAGGTTTTTATAAAACAGTCACAGATCGATAAAAACAAACGGCAAGAGGCGATTGATCCGGATTCATATGACATGTCTGAAGGTAAAAGATACTTTAAGCTGAAACGTGTAATCTTTTTGAAGCTAAAACACTCAGTGTAAAATGCAGAGACAACCATAAGAAAGACCTTTATAGGTTCCCTACATAGGTATACCTATACATCTATATATCTATTCCCCAGAACAGCGTAATCATGTCTGTTGTGCTAACAAAGTATTGATCTGTTTGTTTTTAGCAGCCCAACCAACACAGCAACACAGACTCAACCAATGTCACGACTTTGGGGGCAGGACTCTTTGCTCAACTGACCAATGACAGATGTGGAAGTGTTCGGGCATGTATAAAACATAAAAATTAAAGTTTACATTCACAGGATTTGACAATAGTACTGTTTCAACGCTGATCAGTTTTTCTGTAGTACCATTTCCAAATAAAACATAATAACATCCTGGTACTTGTAATACTCCTGTCAGAGTATGAATGAATCTTTTCCTGTATGAATGTACCGTAGGCTACATAATTTTTTGCCACAGTTACTATGGTAAAGCCTTCATAAAGCTATAAAACCGTCATGCAGCCATATAGCATTGATAAACAAGACAAGCTGTAGAATATGTGCATCAGCTCATTTATGCAGTCAGTAGCATAAGCGAAATCATAAAAAAACAGCCCTCAGCACTTACCGAGTGAGTAACACATACAAATAACAGCTTCATAAACAGGCAGGCGAGTTACATTAAAGAGCCAAGCGTTTATTATAAAGCCGATGCTTTGATATATCTCCATTCACACCGTGACAACAGTCCATATAAATTCATGAGAAGACCTTTTGTGCGCATGGGCCGCGTTAATCGTGTGATTAAAACAATGCAGCTGGCACTGGTGCACGACTTTGCATCCGTAATCGCGGCTACTCGCTGATCATTAGCTTATGGCAATTCCTCCCCTCCAGCCGCGGCTCACACGCGAGGAGTTTGTGATTAAAACCCAATTACACAGTAAATTACGGAATTCTCTCGGAGACGGAGCCTAGCTATATTTAGGACATCCGGCATCGGTTTAGGAACTGGATTGGGTTGAAACTCGGAGCTTGGAGGAAATGAGGGTTTTACGAAAGCTTAACATCATAAAGATCAGTTCTCGTCTCTGGCTGTGTGTGTGAAGATGGGTGTGTGTGTGTAAAGGTGACTTTAGTGTGTCCTTTAGCACGTGTTCACACCCACAGGCAGACTTCCTGGCACAGCTGAGATGTTTAATGCTCAAAGGCAGAGTACATACCGGATCCAATAATGTATTCTGGTGAAATTTAAATATCTTATGTTTAAATCATCTTCATTTGATCAACTATCAACATATAAATGAACATTAGGGATATAACATTGACAAGCAGCCATTGAAAACGTATTACTTTGTTACAGTATTACTATTATTATCATATAATACAGAATTACATATAGTGAATAACATTTATATATGATAACAACATAACACAAGTACTGTGGTGGCACCAAGATAAAAATTCTGACAAATATGTAAGATATGGTTCTAATATATATTACATATAACATATATACTTCAGTGGCACCAATTCTTTATTATTATATATACTACCACTACTACTACTAATAATAATTTGTATTTTATATATATATATATATATTGTGTATTAAGATAAAGTATATTATATAATATAATACATAATAAATATAATAATAGTTATTATCACAACTATTACTATTATTACAATTTTATGTGATATATTCTACAAAAATATAAGATAATTAAAAAAATAATAAAATAATAATAAAAAGATTAAATCCCGTGAATTTAGCCATTAGAACTGTGATAGAGATGGCTAAGACATTATACATGTAAATAATATTGCGGAAATGAACATGCACAATTCAATATCTAATATGCAAAGCTGAACTGACCAATGAGCAATGAGAGTTTATAAGTCATGACGCGTCACATTTTTTACAAAGAATCGAAATGAGGGCAAATATTTACACTCCTAATGAATATATCAACATATACTGCGTTACATGTGAGCCTGACCTTTTCTGACGGCCCCTAGGGTCCTCTCTTTAGGTTTGACAGCTAAGACAGCTGAATAACTGAGTCACATATCGATTCCCCTAAGCTGATCTATCCTGAATACTGTGGAATTGATGAGCTGTCCTATAGCTTTAACTACCACTGAGGAGCCATAGATTAAAGCTCATTCATTGGTTGGCTCGTATTGTTCCATTTAAAATCGATGCACAGAACTCTGTCGACGCAGACAGTAAATATGCTCTTTTGTGTAGTCATGTTTGTGTAAATCAGCCGCTGTATTTCCTGGCTGTCTGCTGAGATAAATGAGTAGCATTGGGGTTGTTTTATGAGTGCCATGATAAATTCTCTGATTTGTTTTAGTTATTACAGGCTCTGATCAGGTTGTTCTTTGTTTTTTCTCAATTCACTTCTGTCCCTGTTTTGCCGCCTCTGACGAACCCTGCTCTTAAAGTCACATTATAACTTACTCTACCTGGCCTGATCTCATCTGTCTGATTGACATTTGAGCTCTGGAGACGGTTTTCCCATTAAAAGGCCAATGAGATACTAGTGAACACTAGGATTTAAAATTAAGAACAGGATCTTAATCAGAACCAGAAAATAAAAAGATAGCAGATCTTGCATTTATCTGATAAAATATACAAAATAAGCATGACAGCTATTGACATGACAAATAAAAAAAACACTAACTGAAAAACAGTAATATTGCATTATGGCATTTCATATTATTGCATTTGATTCATATTACAATTGTCACACATTATTCATACCAAAAACCTTAAAAAGTATCTTGTAAAGTGTATATTGGTAATATTAAGTTAAGTATTATTCAGGGTTAAAACTAAAACCATATATATTTTTATATATTTTTAACCAAATATTATTTGCTTTTGTTACTTGAATGAAATATACATTAACTTAAATAAAAAATATACATTATAAAAAATATACATTAACTTACATTATTTCAACGAGTTGCCAATGCAATATGCAATTTTAGTGAACATGCAAGTACTAAAATAACTAAAACTAAGACTAATTAATAGAATCTAATTAACTGCATACTCTCACATATAAAAAAAATTAATAAAAAGGACAAAAACACAAAACATAAGTCCTAAAACTTACCTAAAACCACTGTAACTAAAATAAAATAAAATATAAAAATTAAATCTACTTCAACAAAATCATAATAGTACCCTTAAACAACACTGGTATTAGTAGCAGTATATATACTTTCTAACTGGTAGAGCTGTGGTACTTTTCAAACATATATTTGAGATGAAGTCAAACACTTGTGATCTTCAATGAGGCAGGAAGTGCTGGGAGACAGGAAGAGGGATTATGGGATACGGAAGAGAGCGTCACCACGGGAACACTGACCAGCTGCTTGTAGTCGATTTGCTGTCGGATGAGCTTGTCTTCGCTCAGGGAGTATCTGGCCTCTCCTGTGATGGCGTCTATGGGACCTTTTTCCATCTGCTGTTTTATAGCACAGTACAGCATAAACAGAGGTTCGCCAGCACACTCCTGCACAGAGAGAGAGAGAGAGAGAGAGAGAGGTCATCTTCTACACTTCTGAAGCGTTTTATTTTCTCCCTAAAGTCCACTTATAATGTTAGTCAAGGTCTCCTGCAACAAAGTTTCATATGTTCATATTTCACCTTCTCACTGACCCACGGAATTTAACAGGCTGTTTTTTGCTACTGTACCATTAAGACCCATCTATAAATAAAAATATCTGTAACGATTGGTTAAGCAATTCATTCTGTTCACACTCACACAGCATCCAGAAAAAAACACTGAGACAATTAACTAAGCAACTATTTCTTTTGAGTTTCATGAAGCAGAAATAAAGACAATATATACCACTTTTTAAAAGTTTATTGATTTATTTTTGAAAGAAATGCACCTTTTTTCAGCAAGTTTGTGTTAAATTGATCAAAAGTGACAGAAAAGACTACACCGCTGCAAAAAACTGCATTTAAAATGTTATAAATTTATACTATCCAAAGAATGATAAATAAATCTGATAATAAATATAAATAATAAATCAAATATTAACATTTCAACATTGCCAATTAGTAATGTTTTCTTCAGCAGCAAATGATTTCTGAAAGATCATGTGACACTGAAGTTTTGCATCTCACCAACGCCAGACCTTTGAGCAGTAATACACAAAAATCCCAAACCCATTCAAATCACTATATGAAAAGACAGACATCCAGTTTTAATAATTCAACTAAAAACATTGAAACAAATCCTATTAAAAACAGTGCTTACGTCTCATAAGCAGGAGCTCTGTGTTGTGAACAACTTAGCACTTCTATGTAGAACCTCAGCGCTTTTATTTCCAAAAGTGCGAGGAAATCATGTTTTCCATTACATGTCTCCTTTAAAACCTTTTACCTTTAAAGAAGACGCTGAAGAAGTCAAAATGACTTCCTGCGCAAAATACCACAGAACATCAATTCAATAAAATCACAATGAGCTGTAATTTTCACACTTCGAAAATGCCTAATTGCACCTTTAAATACAGAGGAAGAAGCAATGAAAGGAGAGAGAAAAGACATGTTCTGACCAAAAGGAAGCGAAAGAGAGAAACAAGGCAGCGAGCGTGCGTGGCCGCGAGAATGAAAGACACGTCCGATCACGGTTCTTTTCAGATGGCATTTGTGAAGTGTGGAGAAGTCTCCAATTACCCACTTAAAAGCGTTTGATGACTAAACAGCGATACTGAGGGGAGGCTATTATTTAGTTCTTAGGCAAGATCAGCTTGACATTATTAATTACAGCATGACATCCTGAATCACACTCTTCTAACGCAGGCGGAGAGGGTTACCCAGCATCCATTGCATGCCTAACTGCAAGTAATTCTAAACAACCAGCCTCTGAACTCTAAGTCAGATGCATTTAGCCTTAATATATACATCATATCCTCGTCTTTCTATTGCTTTCAGAGGCTGCTAACGTTCTGGCTCTCATTGTACCCTGTTATGACACAGCAGATGTGAGTCACATGATCCGCGCCAGGTTTCGATGGCTAAACTGACAGCGTGAGAGGAAGCCCTAAATATCTGTTAACAAATATTTGGTACCCTTGTAGGATTAAGCACAAAATGAAAATTCATTTACATCATTTTATCAAAGCTGCCTGACTTTCTTTTGAAAAACTCTAAAGGTGAACTCACAGAATTAAAGCATACAGTGTGAATGGACTGTTAAGCTCAAAAAGAATAAAGAAAAAATAAAATCAAATACATAAATAAATTAAAATAAAATCTAGTCCAGAAGACTACAAAAAAGGAAATGTCACCCAACTCTGCTGGAAATACTATTTAAGCTACAGTTTGCTGGTCTAGGCTTGTTTAAGGTGGGGGTTTTTCTGCAGGGTAATTTTTTGTAAAATATGGATTCAGAGACGGTACAGTATATCTGACCCTGCTATAAAAATCACAAATTTCATATGTATTACATTTATTTTCATTTTATGTTCTACAGTTCTTTTACATTTAGATTTGGCGTGACATGAGAATGAGTAAATCTACATAACAAAAATATGTTCTGAAAACCTTTTTCAGATTTTCCCATTAAGTTCTGAAAATGTTATGTCTAAAAGTTCTCCGAAAGTTTGAAATGCTCAGTTTTTTTTTTGCTTATGCTTATTAAAAGGTATAGTTTGTGTTCGTTTGAAAGAAGAAAGTCATATACACCTACAGTAGGATGGCTTGGGGGATGAGTAAAATATGCTGTAATTTAAATTTTTGGGGGGAACTATTCCTATAAAGGTAATGTTCCAATTAATAATTTAGCAAAAATCAAGGAAACACTACTTTTTTTTTTTCTCGATATTCTCTAAATGTTCTGAAACAAATAGTAACATTTAATAAAACGCCATAAGAATGTCCAACTAGAAGATGTTCCATGAACAAATGTTTTCACAAGTACATTATTGAAAGCTGCACAAATTCTATTAAGGTTACTGGAAGAACATTTGTTTAAAGCTTTTAGTGAAGCACCTTGCCAGAAAGCTCTGAGTGTGTTCACTGACTATATGTTCAATATGAACGTAACGTTAAATGCTCGTTAATAAGATGATGTACAACAGATATAAGCACACTGAATGCTTTGGCTCATGATATATATGAAATTACAAGTACACACCCAAGCAGAGCAACAGAGCCATACCGAGAAGGCATTTCGCGGTAATTACTCCTAGAGGCCTGTATGGTGGCCAAAACACTTTAACATCTGCTCTGATGGGACGTAAAGACACTGGGCGGCTGGCCAGAGCTACATTCCGTAGGGCAATTGCAGCCTTAAATGCACAAAGGCCCTGATGTTCTCGCCCTTAGTGCTAATAGCCATCTCAATCTGCTTCAGTCTAATTCGGCGGTGTTTGGGTGCTCCTGGTGAACACCTGACAGGATGTGGGATTGAGTGAGTGCCCTCCACGCGGCTGATTCCAGGGCTAAGCGGAAGCCGTGGCATTCCTGAGTCGCTATCTGGAGCGTAGGCTTTAGTGAGATTTATTAGCAGGCTTTGCGATGAGTCAGGCCGTCAAAAACATCAGCGCAACAAAATCATCTCGGAAACGAGATGCTGGTTAGCCACAGAGCAGTTTGTGGTTGTTGCTCAATTCCACACAGGACTTTGCATAGCATGTTAATAAAACTGATTGAAAATTGTTAAAAAACACATCACAAACCTTGAGGAAACGGTGCAGGAGGAACGTGAACCAGTTAGTGAGCATCTTCTCAGCAACAGACTCAGTTCTGCAAAAACAAACACAATGCATGAGTGATAATTATGTTGTGTGCTCTAAACAGTTGCCACATGGTTGTTAATGTGTTCTTTTTAGCAAGTGTTCTGGGGGATTGCAAAGGCATTCTGGGTAGTTGCTAGGGTGTTGCTATGCAACTGTAGTTGCTGAGGTGTTCTAGTCGTTATCTAAGTTATGCCGTATCTACTGGGGGTTGCTAGTTCCTTGCTAATTTTTAACAATAGTAGCGATGAATCATATAGTAACTTTGAAGGCATTGTCAAGCTTTAGAATCTCTTACCGTCTAAGCAGTAGTTTGGGATGATTACGGTTCTCCAGGTTCTTTTCTATCAGGTCAGCAAGAAGCTGCTTGAGAACCACAGTGGCATACTCCATCCGTCCCTGCAGTGCCGCCATCAGGAGGGAGGCCACATTGCCGCGATCCCGCATAGAGAAGGACCTTTGAGCCTCCAGCGTGTGGATGAAGGTCAGCAAGAACATCTTGTTGTGTAGGAGTTGACTGAACAAGCGCAGGGCCTTCTCCACATTAGCCGGAGACTGAGAGGAAAAGAAACGTTTGATTAAACGAAAGAGAACAAAAAGACGAATGGAAAAGCCAGACAGGAAGAAGGTGAGAGAAACATGCGCAACAACAATTGTTGCCTGAATGCATACTCGAAATAAAACCTCTGCTGCGGTGAGATTTAATTGTTCTTTGCTGACTATTTTCAAAACATTTTTTCGGTAAGGCACGTCTCTAGACGGCTATTCCACCAGGGCCTTGCAGGGCTGCTGATTTCATTCTGCCTGAGGTTTTAATTAAAAAGCATGCTGAAAGAGGGGCGTTCGCTCTGAAGCTCACTACTGAGACAGCAGTACCGTAGCTTCAGAGCTTAGGGGATCTTTTTAAAGCACATCTAGGGTTTTTTCTGCTTTCTTTTTTTTGGCAGGAGGATTAAAAGAAAATGGTCTGTGAGTTGTGGCAACCTACTTATTGGCACTTGCGAGTGACAAACGACACCAGGTGATAGAGAAATCGAAAAAAAAGGTCCTTACGTCCAGCTCCTTTAAAACCGGGTGTTCTTCGATGCCAGGGAACATCACTCTCATGGTGTAAGTACGATACTCCAGGAAAGGGATCTTCACACCATCCATGTCGTTTGTCAGCTCTTGGATGTCTGTCTGCAGCTCAGCGAATGCTGAGAGAAATAAAGAACAGAAGAGATACACATCCATTACATATGTATTTTGAGATTACTGGCATTAGCTACAATGTGGTAAGAAATGGTTATTTCATGTCATTTTCATTTTACATCTTCATCAAATTTAGGAACATATATTAGGGGGTTCTAATCAACTAAATACGATTTGAATTTAATTGGTTTCCTTTGCAACTCTTC
>JAUMHI010000046.1:2729913-2760225 GCA_032359435.1 Enteromius unitaeniatus
AAAAAAAAAAAAAATATATATATATATATACACACACATGCACAAAACTAATTTTAGTAACAAAGTACATTCCTATTTATTATTTTGCATTAAAAATATTTTAAAATATAGTAAATATAAAATAAATGGAGCAATTAAAACAGTATATATATTAGACTATATATATTAGACTATATTATACTAACAATAGTGAGGTCAATGAGTATTTTCCGGAAATCACATTGTTTGATTGAGTAAATCTGAGCTTAAAGCATGTCAGTGCCTTTCTTTTGCCTTGTCTTAAGATGCACACCAGTAATGTTTTTTTCTAAGGCATGTTCATAAAAATGACTTAAAATGTCCTAATTGAACTATGTATATGAAAACTGCCCATATATTTCTAACTACTACAGGTGCACAACATATTGCAAAATCAAAAGCATTTGAGCCTCAACCCTCTTGATTTTGTTATTAGAATCACTCATATTTCCGGTTCTTCCATGATCTCTTTTAAAATGAGCTAGACTTTATTCTTAAGAAACCTGCTCAACAACAGGACTACAAAGAACATCTGTGAAGCCAAAAACCACAAACCAGCAGATGGACGTGCAACCCGTGTAAACAAAAACACAACAACCTGCAACTTCTGTTCGTTTAAGATCACGGATCGTAACACGCCGTTAAAAACCAAACAAAAGAAACTCACTCCGTTTTTAAAGCGTTCGTTACCCATTTACTCTAGTATTTCACCGCGTATCAGCGTTTTGTGGCCCTTTTCTCCACAGAAACAGATGGAGAGTGAATGGAGCTTGTGACGAAGAGAATAAGAGCAGTGTGTGTGATCGTACCACGCAGGTCAACCACAGAGCTCTCCTTTGTGAAATTCTTTATTAAATAACTCCTCTAATCATGTGACAAGACGACTATTTGTACGGGGAGTTTTCGGAGAGCCCTTTCCACTTATCTCTTTAGTAGGACAGACAGAGCATTCAGACATCTGCAAACTAGCGCTATCTTTAATCAGACGGCTTGTTTGGAAGAGACATTTGCTCTCAGTCCGGCCAAAACCACAACAGCCACTCTCGGCGTAACCTTATAGCGCCGCGTCTACCATCAATTCATAAGCAGAGGGAGTATATCCCATCCGCACTTAACAAAACAACATTAGCGTCCAATATCAGAGTCCTTTCGCCACCAAATATGGATTTAAATCTATACGGTGACATGTTATTAATCCTTTTAATGCATCTGTACTCGGACGGAAGGGTTGTTTCCTTCTGGACAGCGGCTGTGCAATAAATGGCATGGAGGTTGCGTGTAGCTCGAGGAGGAGAAACAAATGGCAAATCTTATGGCTCATTTTAAGCACGTGGCTCCAAGGTTAGCGGCGGCAAGGAGGTGAGGCCGGGCCGAAATTGAGAGATGACGGAATGGGAACTGAATGATAAAAAGTATTGAGCTGCTCGCGGGGCAGACTGAAACGTGACGCTTTATTTTGTGTCAAAGTTGAGGCAGAAAAGCGGTCGCTAGAATCCCGATGGGAGCTTCTTCTGTGGTAGTGAGCGACAAGCGAGGCACGTCTAAACGAGGGATGGGGCTGTTTGACTAATTGGTGTCCTCAAAAGAAAGTGCTAAATAATTAGGCAGGTTTTGGGTTCGTTTGGACCCCAACACGCAGGAGCGCTTTCCTAAAGGACACAGAATGATCTCTATGTATTTGAATCCGCGAAAAACATGCACTAAAGACATGACTTCGGAAGTAGAAGTGCTTTAAAGGGGATGAGTTTAGAGACAATTTTACCTAAAAACTAAACAACTCAAGCTTACACAATATGTTTCTATAATTGTTATATATGTTTATATAATATTCCTTTTATATTTAAAAAAAAAAAAATATATATATATATAAGTTGCTTCTCAAAACGTTTTTTTTTTACTAATTTAAAACAATAATATAATAATAATTATAAAAAAATATAGAAAATAAAGATTAATATTTATATTGATAAAATGTTATATGAATGGTTTAATAAGACATTAAATTGATCAAGTGACAGTTTTTATCCTTATTAATTTTCAATCTCATCAAAAAAAGTGCACCATGGTTGTATTCACAGAAAAATTAAGCAGCACGGCTGTTAACATTATTAATAATAATAATAATTAGAAGAAAGAAAAACCCTTGAGCAGTAAAGGAGCATATTAAAATGATTTCTGAATGATGATGTTATGCTGAAGACTGGAGTAATGTTAAAAATTCAGCCATGCATCGCAGGATAAATTACATTGTAAAATATATTCATATAAAAACAATTTTAAATTAATATTTCACAATTTTTACTACATTTCTGATTAAATAAATGTATAATAGGAATCTTAAAAAAACATTTACAGACCCCAAACTAGAACTAAATATTGTTTATATCTAATATTATTTGTATTTTATCTTGTTTTTAACTAAAGTGGCTATCACACTATTGGTTCACTGGTTAACAGTTCTTCCGTTTGTGTATATCTAGTTCTTAACGAAAAAAAAAAAAAAAAAATCAAATGCCTTCATAACGCATTTACTGGTTTACTCATAACAGGCATTGCCACAGGGTTATTTAATATCTAAACCAATTTTGCGTTGAATTTCCAGCATAGTGACACACACTGTTAGCGTGATACATAATGACTCACAGCGTGAAATAAGATTTTGTTCATCCCGCCCATTTGTAGTCGACACAGTTCCTGAATCACAGTAATTCGGGCACTTGCCCAGGGCCTTTCCGGCACACGGCCCCAGACAGGTGCTTAAGAGCCGCCCTCCTAAACACCCCGCTTCCATTTATGAGATGCGTCTGTCTTGACCTTTAATGAAATTATCAAGTCTCCCATTAAATTATGACATGAGGTGCAAGCTAAGAGCTGTGTCCACGCGGCAGGTGGCCCCGGCCGGCCTAATCCTACAATACTACACATATAAGCACTACTGTTCATTAGCTTGTACCTGCGACAGCCGGGTGCTCCGAGGAAAAATCATTACTGCCAATGTGTGGACATACACCGAGTCACATGATGCTGGACGCAGAGGCACAGAGTCATTCCTGCTCTGCAGCAACTCATGATGTCACCTTCAGGACGATGATGTCATAACTAGTGAATTTAGTTAAAGAGCTTTTACCAAATACTAACAGGATGAAAAGTGACACTGATGACCCAGAAGAAATCAAAAGAAATACCACCAAATGGACATTCCACCAAAAATGTGACAAAAATGGCAATTATACCTAACCAAATTCACACCACCAATTTTAATTTTGTTATACAAACTATTTTGATAATATTTAAAATATTTAAAAATGTATGGAATTATTTATCTACTATAGTATTTGTCAATATTTTAAAGCAATTTATTTTCATATTTTCAGTTTTCTAGTTTTAGTTCGTTTTTAGCAATTTTATGCTTTTGTCATTTGTATTAACATTTATAAACATTTATTATTAATCAATTTATCTTTTTTTGTTATTTATTTTATATTAATTTTAGTAATTATTACTATTATTATATTGTTATACAGTATTATATAATTATTAAGGTTTAAAATAATATAATAATAGTTTATAATAATATAATAAAAATAACAATAATAATTAATAAATAATTATTATTGTTATGTTTATTGTTATATTAGATATTATTGTATAGTAATATAATTATATTGTAATTGTGCAAAATTATTTAACAAAATAAAAATAATGTGTGTTTATATATATATATATATATATATTTATTTATTTTTTTTGTTGTTGTTTTTTTTTTAAGTAATAATTGTATAGCCTTTCCAATATATTAAGACATGATGGGAATATGAAAGTTGTATTGTATGGTATAGTAGCGTAAAATCACTGTAGTCAGAAACACATAAATCCAAATGTTTTCAGTGACAGCTCGCAGGAAGTGTTTTATGTGGACACAGCAGAGAAATTTACCCGTTAGCTCTTTTATGAAAGTCTAAATTTGTATTTATAGGCTGAGGCGCTTGACCCACGTTTATTGACTGAAGTTTCCATTACATACACCGAACCAGAATCCCCTCCTAAATCACACCGAGATCAAAAGCAGCCAATGTTAGTAAGTCTAAAAGTGAAGACTTACTTCATGCTTGGATGTGATGCAGTACAGTATTATAATGCCAGACACAATTATAGAGTAACACTGACTCAGATAAAGCACAATCCACAGAGCTCAACCGGGCCCAACAGTGCATGACGTTTATGGGACATTAGGGCTGAATCAGGCAAAATGTCAGAATTAAAGAGTGGTTTCTAATAAATCCAGTGACATTTCAATGACATTTTTAGCCAAGTAAAAGACTTGAAATCAATAGACTCCATCTAAACACGGTTTAAAGCTTAAAACGATTATTAACTAGAAGATATCTGCACCAAGTAGAAAAAAATAGATAAGGCGCAAAACACATATGTACAGTAAAATCAATAAATATGAATATTGAATGTTTAAAGCATCAGTTATTAAAAGAAATAAGCAATGAGATGCTATATTACAGTGATTTTATTATAGTAAATAAATTGCTAAGCACATTTAAAATTACTTTAAATTGAATTTTCAGTCTCAAGTGACTTTTTGCCAATATAAATCAATTTTATTTTTAATTAATTTTCACTTTATATATATATAAAAAAAAAGTTTAATAAAATAAAATAATATATATATAAATATCAGATATAAAACACTTAAACTTGAAATATTGTCTTGGAGCTCACTAAAATGACTAAATCTTAGGGGTACGACAAGACACCTATCCCACGAGACGAGACAAGATTTTTAGACTATAAATCCTCAATGATAGAATATACTGTGAAAAAATAGAGAAATATATAAAAAATAAAATGTAGGTGCATTTTATCTTATTTTATGGATATCTCATCTATCTTATAGTAGGTCTTCAAAAAATGACAGCTTCCTACATCAGACCGTAAAAAAGGTTTTTAGTAATTGATGATCTGCTAAATGCAAGTGAACATACTTAAGATGGTCTAAAAAGCAGCATCAAAAATTGAATAGCTATAAATTTAGCAAGTGTTCAGATGGTCCAAACACGTGGAGAAATCATCTAGAGGCTTCTGTCTGTCGCTGCTCCACAGAGGAGAGCAACACATCTGTTACCCAGGTAGAAAACAGTGGTTTAATTAAAAGAGTTGAGCAAGACTCAAACTCCAACACACTCCCAGTTTCGTTCTTAATGACACAGGGCTTTGTTATCAAGAGCTTGTAATGCGTCGCAGGTCGATGCTCCCGTGGTGTAGCTCGGCCCGAGATACGACGCATCCCTCCCCGCCTCGTTCCGTGACAATGGATTTACGGCAAACAGATTTAGCCATGATCAAACGTGGCTGAGGGCCGAGCTGCTCGTAAATCAGCCTCCCGGCCATTTCCACGCCCGCGCCGTGCTCTTCTGCTGATTTATGCCGCTAAATTAGCTCCAATTTCCAGCCCAATCGCACTTGGATTTGAATACAGCAAAAACGAGGCACAAAATGGCCGATGGAGTGGTCAGTTTCGACCTTTCAGACACGTTCCATTCGGGCTGCTTTCTGAAGCCTCCATCCGCTCGAGACAAAGATGCTAACATGGCGAAATACAAAAGCTGAGAGGAAAGAAGGCAGGTGATGATGAAGAAGAAATTAAAATACTTGCAGCTCATGCATGATTATGAGGATTAGAGTGACTCAGTTGATGGTGCTCATAAGAAGAGCGGCGTTATTGTGTGAGCCACGGCACACGGTTGCAGTGAAGCACGGGGATTTGACGCTTTTTAAAAGGCATTAATCAATTTGAACACTGCGACAGGGACACTAATCTGCCGGATTCAATCATGTATCATACGTCTAAGACTGGGTGCAGAATGAGAATTTTCACCCTGGCGTATTTATCTTTATAAAACATAAACATGATCACACCGGATCACAGGCGGCATGTGTAATAGGATCCGTTTCTTCATTTCAAAATTGCATTTGCAATAGTATACTATCGTATTGCTATGTGCATGCATATGGGATGTTTCTGAATTCATGGCAAACAAGAATGACCAGCCACATTTGGAGAAAATACTGAATCCCACAATGCAATGGGCTTGTGACAAATAACCCTTGTGTCATGTAAGATCCTAAACAAGCAGAATTCCATTCGCTTTTCTAATAAAACAATCAGTGTCTGATTGGAAATCATAGAAAATCGACTCAAAGTAATGTCTTTAAAATGACATATTACATTATAGCAGGGATGCAAAAATTGGTGCAATTGATCGTGTCCCTTTGTACTTTCAGTTAGCATGCTATCAGCATAACACAGTGCAAACTGATTGGGAAACGCTCTTTTGATTGGCAGAGCTGCAGAAGTAATAACAGTTGCAATCTTCTTGATTTAGACTGCCAATACACATTTGTAAACAACAATGAAAGCTAAATAAATAATGTATTTTCATGATGATAAATTGAGTCACTGAATTAAACATTTAAGCTGAGTTAACTCGACAACACTAGCTGTTCCCATTCATTTTCGAATGGTTTTTTGGCAAAAAAAAGAATCCACAATACTTCAATTATGAATAAAGAGCATTTCAATTCTAAGTCCATTGTGAATCAAAAATTAATCAAAAATCTAATTTAAATAAAACAAATACATGTTGTTTAAAGACAAATTGCTTTAAAAATATAATAGTACATAGCAGCCAATGATTATTAATCAATCAATTCTATCAATTACTCAGTCATATTATTTTTAACATGCATTTGCTATGGAAAAAAGTATGTCTTTATCAGTTTATGTGCATGTTTTCTTACATAATTTTTATTACATTCGTTTCATTTGTCCAAAATTCCTAAAAAATTGTTAGAAAAACACTCAAAACACTGAGGAAACTCAGCTCATGTGGCTTACAAGAGTTTGAAACGTTTACAGTAGAATAATGCCTTTTGTTTTACTTACTATTTTAATAAACAGCAGGCAGTACTGAGTGTACATAAATATATATAAATATATATAAATTTATATAAATAGATAGAGAGAGAGAGAGTTAGTATTGCATTCCAAACACAGCCAATGACTTCCTCATTTTGTGAATACAGGAAACACAAGGTCAGAGAATGAGAGGTCAGCACAGGATGGGCCATTTCGGTGATATACTACATCTACCTTGAGATCCTTTTAGCCGCTAAATTGACTGTACAATAAACCAACATAAAAGCACTCGATTAAGGATTCAATAGCAGTGTGTACATCTATTTCTGCACGTAACACAATGATATACATGCACATGGTTCCCCCTCACTGCAGGTTCGGCAAAGGTGTTCCATAAAATAAATAAATAAATAATTCCCTGACAACCTTGGGTTTATTTCCCAGCGTTCAGATTATCTCCTGGCCGTTTCTGCTAAGGTTGAGACTGTAGAATCCTCAGGCAGCCCCGCGGCTCTGTGACCGGCATGTGAACAGCACAGGTGCAGGGGAAAATAGCTGGCTGTATTTATTTTCATTTGCCTTTGCACTTGCTGCTAAATATCTCGGCCGGTCGGAAACAGCGCCTGGCTACTAGTTTAAACGCTCACTTGTAAAAGTACAACAGGAGGGAGAGAATTCCTGATGGATCAGACATGGATTACTGCAGTTGAAGCCACAGGCACAAATGGGATGTAAAACTAGATCTTTACGTTATAATGAGAAAACATGACTGCTTGTGTGAAACACTTCCTGTCTTGTTGCTAGGGTTAGAAATTAAGGGGGAGGGAGAAGCAAAAATGTCCCAAAAAATGCTTAAGGAATTCTAAATGTTAGGCCAAAAAATGTTGTTGCATGTTTTTCAATTATTAAATATCAATGGTAATAGTAACAGTGTGAGAATGTGTGTCAATAAATTGATTATATTTAAATATTAATTATATTTGATGGATGCAATATTATCTAGTTTATGGCTAAATAAATAAAATACATACATACCTCTTAAGTTAAAAATGCTGCAAACAAATAACCTTCATAAATATGAGGTATTTAACGTAAAATAAGGATGTTACGGAATATATTTTATATGGTTAGAATGAATGCATAAATAAACTAACACATAAATGCACATATTCTCCTGGACAAAGAAATGAATACATATTACTGATGTATGCACAGATTAATACATGCATACCCTTTAATTTAGAAATGCTGCAGAAAAAAATTAAATAAATACATACATATTTTATAAGGTAAATAAATATGCAAGCATGCCCCTATATTGAATTTTAGGACAAAGAAATCAGCCTACATGTGTATCAGGGACTTTAAATGACGAAATATTACTGTAAAATTACTGTAATACAATATGTATTCTACACTTTCTAAAGGCAAATATTGCAACGTCTTGGAAATGTTAATTTAGCATTACCTTCTAATGAGTCTCACAAGTCTCTACTATGGCTTTTAATCAGCTGAAAACAATAGTGTGTATGTGTGTATAGCACACACACAATTTGATGTATAATTCATGGGGCCCTTTAAGAGACAAAGTTCAGCAGTACTAAGCATAAGCAAATGTAACAGTTTATGCTAAAAAGACCATAGATTTGCATGATAATTCATGATAAAACTAGATTATAAGACGACTCTTCAGTATTTTGTCAAAACGACTGACTCGACTTGCAGCCAACTAGGGACAGGAAGCACTAAAGACTCATGGGTGATTTCCGTACAGCTTGAGAAAAGCGGCTTGCTGTCTCTTTTCTCCTGCCAAAACAAACAAGCTATTGCGAGGGGAGATATGGAGCAATTACCCTGCCTTCTCCTGTATTCTCTACACCACATTATAGCAGGTAGACCAACACTCTCAAAACCACTGTACACAATCACCACAACAGGCCTTTCGGAGACAGTTTACAGAGAGATAAATGATGCTTTCTGTGGCTAAATGAGTTATATGTAATCATCTGTTCATATGCGAATGAAAGACTAGAAACGTCAAAAAAAAAAAAAAAACACTTTTCCTTGTGCCAAGCTGGCATGTTCAAAACTGTTTTAGTAACTAGCATGTTTACTAAAAGCAGATTTTCATAGAAATACAAGAAATTTTTGTATATATTTTAGCTCATACACACACAAAAGGCAATAAATGGACACATGTACCTGTACATAAAAGACTGAAAAAAAACACTGTGAGAAAACAATCAAGGCATTTAGCAAATGAGTGCAGCTCTTTTGAATTTTTTATTTATCAAAAAATCCTGAAATGAATTTTATGGCTTCCATAAAAATAACGACATTAGCAATGATAATAATTTAAATAAATATTTAATACTAGAAAGAATCGATTTCTGTAAGATCGTGTGACACTGAACACTGGATAAATAATCGAAAAAAAGAGCTTTGCATCACAGGAATAAATTACAGTTTCAAATATATTACAATGGATAAAAGCTGTTTTACATTGCAATAATATTTCGCAATATTACTGTGAAAATGCAGCCTTGGTGAGCATAAGAGAGTTTGAAACCTTTTAAATGGTAGTGCACTAGCTAATAGTTTTCACACAAGAAAAAAACATCAATTAAAACAATACAATTTAAGAATAATAATATTTTAAATATTTTTTATAAAATACTAAATTAATAGAAGTACATTTTTATATTTTTTGGATGGACGTTCTGGCTAATATATGAAGCTTTCGCTCTATATTTTAAATCTTTTTGGTCAGGGTTAAACATTTAACTGGTTGAGTAGCAAAAACTGATACATTTAGTTCATTATGATTTGATTAAAAACCCACAGACAAGATATAAACAGTAATCCAATCTAAATCTAGACTGGAAAATTCCGTTTTCCTTGGAATATGAGCTTAAGTCATCCACACTTCCTCCACATCTGTTTACGCAGGAACAAACAGTACATATAGAAAATCATAACACTGACCAGCTTCATACACAAACCGTTCACCATTTCATCCTGACGGAATGTTTTCGAGAAAACACAAACATTACGATTTCTCTGTTTATTGTGATTTTCAGTCAATACTAAGGCCATATGGATGAGGGAGCGGTTCTGTAACATCATATAATCTCCGTAAACAAACAGAGCTGCTTATTATCAGCGCGACCACAAGCGGCGTATTCTGTTTATTAACCACGGACGATCGCGCGACTATCAGCCAAGAAGTCAATTCAATCTCCGGATGTATCCCTGTTTCCAAACAGCCTGATCCGCAGCGATCCAGAGGTATATCAGGACATGTTTAGACACGAACTCCCGTAAATAATCCCAAACAGGACGGCTCCCACAGGACTGACCCCCTGCTCTCTCATTCCGATAGCAGAATGGATGCGATCGCATTTATATTCTCCAGCTGGGCGCTGGAACGGCGAACGCACACAAAACCGGAGCATATTTTCCTCCCCATCTACCTCCTTTTAATTATGATGTCTGCTGAGAAAGAGCCAAGTCAGCTTCTCGGGGCGATCTCATCGGCCTCGCATCTAATCTAACTCCTTTAATTCTCTCAATGAACTTTAACTTAAAGCCGTTCCTCACGATGACCTAATATAGGGCACGTATCAGCTGCTGAGTAATGTTAAAACTTTAATGCCGACTGGGTTTCTCTCTCTCTTTTCATACGCAGCTTGAACTATTTACAACCGGCCCGAAAAAAAAACCACTCCACCCTCTCGCTTCAGCTCCCTCGAGATTCAGTGTGCATATATGGGCCGAAATGCTAGCTATGAACGAGTCAAGCTGTTGTTTGAGAAGAAAAAAAACGTAGTAACTTCTGTGGCGAACCATCATAAACTCACCAGTGGGCATATTATTCTTTAAACATCCCCAGCTGTCGCCTGCTCGGTCTGGATGACTGAGTCACAAGGTGGTGCTTTTATTATGGCTTTGTTGGTGGTTTGCGTACGTGTTGGAACGAAAGGGAAATGTGCTTTCTTTAAGTTCAAGTCTATGCGAAGATTCCTTTGAGAACGGCTAATTCAAGCTAATATGTTTAGGCTCACTTCTAGTTGATTTGACCCCCATCAGAAACACAGCGCCAGAGAGCGCAAGAGACTGTAACAGAACGCAGGGGTTTAGAGAGGAGTGTTAAAAATTTATTTTTAACTTAGCACGCTGACCAAAAAAACATAACGCGCATGGCGGGATGCTCAAAAAAGAAAAAAAAAAACTGTGAGAGACGACACAGGAGTCAAAGACGTCAGTTTGAACGTGTAGTGCTGTAAAAACTCTCAGCATGCTCATGAGATCAAAACTATGAACCAAATCTATCTATTAAACCTATTTTATGTATTTTTGTGCATGCACAAATAAGTTCAATGTTTCTTGAGCAACATATCGGCATATTAGAATGATTTCTGAAGGATCATGTGACACTGAAGACTGGAGTATTATTTAAAAATCTGCTTTGCATCACAGGAATAATTTACATTTTGAAAAAATGGTTATTTTAAATCAGAATAATATTTCACAATATTCCGGTTTGTATTGTTCTGATGAAAGAAATGCAGCCTTGGTGAACAAAAGATATATTAAAAACATAAAAAAGGAAACTTTTCCTTACTCATAAAACTCTAAATTGAGTTAAAAATAGCAAAAAACGCTAAACATAAAATCTAAACTGCCCTCATTTCGCATAAAGCACTTTCTTGTTCAAGTTTGTCATTGTAATATAGAAATCCCAAAACAATAAATTCTCTTAGGATTAAAGCAAGTTCAATCTTATTCAAATGTTACACTGCAGTAGTCAGCACACTTCAAATATAACCAAACTCACTTGTCGATATCTTCTGCATATCTCTATGACTTCCTAACCAAGCAGCACCAAGCAGAAACCAAAAGCCCTGGTGTGATCATTTCTCTGTAACAGTCAGCGGTGGAAGACAAAGAATGGTAAGTTCTTACCTTCTTGAGGTGGCCACTGCGAGTCCCCACGAACACCACTGAATGACCTCCGTAAGTGTACGCGGCTACAGACGCCATACCGTCAACACGGTCATCAAACAGAGGAGTGCCCTCAATGACCCTCAGTCCTCCAAGAGGCTGGTTAAGGACCAGGCCACAGAAATCATCACCAATCTGCTTGGGCTACAGACAAAATGAGAAACAATGAAGCGTGATAAGTTATTATTCATAAGATGTTTTAGGGTTAACATAATGTGCAATAAAATACATTGGGGTCCAAAGGGCTGCACCGAAAATGGGATTAAAAGAAAAATAAATGATGAAAAAAAAAGAAAAGAAATAATACAAAATTCAACAATTAAAACAAATACATATATTTTTTCAAATCAATATAAAAAAAAATAAAATAGTATTAAATCTGTTGCGGTGATTAAAAAAAAAACAAAAAAAAAAAACAGGAAAGTCAAAACAACAGAGAATAAAGGATAATGCCATAAAATCTGTCTTATTAATATAAAATAATTACTTCTTGGTACTTTAAGGACCCTTAGCAACAAATGCTGAGTAGTCTGTGTCATGCAATTTTTTAATAACCTTTAGTAAATCTTTGGGAAATTAAAGTTCAAATCAAAATGCAAAAATGTAAATGTTATTGCATTTACATTTCACAAAAATACATCCACCCAAACAAACAAATTCCCCGAAGACCCTACAACAGCTTTCTCCAGCTGCCGTCAAATCACAGCATCTCAGACAGGAAGTGCCAGCTAATAGATCAGACAGAGAAGAGCCACCCAAACAGAGACAGCGAAAGTGAGCCCATGGGGATCAGGCCAGGGGCCGGCGCACACCGACCGGTGAGACATGACATCATCTTGCAATCTACCTCACTGTCAGTGCTTTATCACTTCAGATGTGTTCTCTCGCAAAAGAGGCACCAATTACCCTCAGAGTGGCTCTGAAAAGCATTATTTCAGCTGCTTTTAATGGCTGTCCACTGACACAAAGGAGGAAAAACTACAAGAAAATCGCTGTATGTCATTTCTTCTCAAGGAAATGTCCGAAGAGTTATTCAAAAATCAATTGCGTTAACTAACATCTGCAACGCATCAATCGGGAGTGATGATGTCACCGAACACCAAACCTAGTCCCCTGGTTCATCCCGGAGGTGAACTATTGACTCATTACCAGAATCTCAGAGCTCGGCGGAAAACACAAAGCTATTTAATCTCGCTTCCTCTGGACCTTGCCGCATTAAAAAAAAAAACTGTGCAACAAGAGGTCAGCTTAGCTTGTGGATGAATGACATCATCTCCGAAAGCAAGACGTTTCACGCCGGTAATGATGAACATGTGCATGCTGAATTTTTGGCACCTTCCACCCAAATTCTTCGAGGCGATGGGTGTCTTGAGAGCGTGCCGTTGAATGATGATCGAGAGGGTGATGTTGGCCGGTGGAACAGCTTGTTTTTATGCGCTCATATGAAGGGTAAATGTATTAAACGAAGCATGAGCTCGCGGCAGACACGCACGCTCTCATTATAAAGGCGGAGGGCCGTTGCCGTGCATGAGAAAGAGCTAATAATACTCTGGAATCAGGAGCAGATTTGCATCAGTCATGGGGAACCCTGTTGTTGCTCATAAAAACAACCACAGCCACTCCCCCCAAAGGAACGAGGTCATCGGCACTCGCCATCTTCGCCCCATCTGCTCTAGCCGGGCCGCGAGGTGTTGTGCTATTGTTCCCGACGCAATTACAGCCGCGGACGCAAATTGTCCTCTCGTCTGGTTGTCCTCCGGGCAAGTATGAAGGAAAAACAAACTCAGCCGGTTTGCTAATGCTTTCTGTTGTTTTTTTTCGAGGGGGAAAACATTGCTACTGTAGCACGAGGAGAGTTTAAGTTTACAAGCGCAGTCACTAAATAACTACCAGACAACTAACATATCAAGCGACATGTGGCAAAATGATTCAATACGTATGCCAGGGCTGGTTCGAAACCACAATTTTGGTTACATTAGCTCAATGTTGCTGAATATCCATGATAAAACTGCATACTTTAAACAAGAAAGAAACAAAGATCTTAACAACTAGATACTTATAAATAGCTTATGAATTAAGTCTTTTCCAGTAGATTCGAAATAATTCATTTGAATATTCCAGTGCATGAGCATTACATATTATCGTAATTTAGCAAGAAAATATCAACCATTAACTTGCTTTGCTCAAATAAGCACACATGAACGTGAATAATAGCACAGCACCCTAAATCTGACAGCATAAACTTTCTTAAATGCATTTTTTCATGCACGCTCAGCATTTCTTTTAAGAATCTGCGTTGACCTTTGTAACACACTGAATATTAATAGGAATAATAATCATATATGAATTCCATAATCGATCAAAACTTGCACGCCCCTAATTGTAATTTCTCTTCCATGTAAGAATACTGGTTTTGTACCATGGTACTTTTTGGCGCCCACTGTAATGTTTGCTAATCAGTTTTAAAATTACAGGATGTTTAACCCCAAAGAAATGAATCATACCTAACCTTTGGACAGAGATAGCTTCGAGGCAGATAAATAACATCAAATCACAAGTGTGATTTGTCACTGAATTACAGGAGACAAATATTAAAGATTCATAAATAAAGCATCAAGGGTTTTCAGAGGCAGGACGTGTGTGGTTCACTTGACTGGTTTAAAATGTCAGAGGCGTATTGATTTTGATGTCTAGCCATCACCTTCTTCATCTCTCACATAATAAGCTATTGCTTCCCACCCTGTCTGGTTTTAATAGATTTTTCATCAAAGATACATTACATCAGATTAAGTTAACCATGTTAGACAGTTTCCCCTACACAAGCATTCCTGAAAGGTCTGCAACACGTCACAATTAGGTCAATGGGAATCATGTATAGCATCCACAAATTTGTTTTTCAGGAGCAACAATAGAAGAAAAAAAATGGACAACAGACTTAACGTCTATTATGTGGGTACCTACTGTGACACAAAAACATGCTTTAACAACATGTTTTAAACAAGGAGGCCATGTTCCTGGATCAACATTGGAATAACATTGCAATCAGTCCATAAGATAAGGTTAGGACTGGTGGTCACACTTTCTTTTAAGGTCCAGTTCTCACTATTAACTATGACTTCTGCCTCATTTCTACTGCTTAATAGTTAATATGCTTGTTGTTTTGTTTTAGTTTGAATACTATGGTGTCCAGAAACTTTTGGATGCTAAAACAACAATCCCATGAGGCAAACAATGTCCTCCATACCCCAAAACCTAAAACAAAAACCAAAAGGAAATCATAAGCTGGAAAGAATAACAATGTTGCTGTTGTTAACGCCAACCCCAGGCACAACCCTGAACCTATAAGATTAAATATACTTTTGAAAAAACAGATACAGAGCAAAAATGTATTCAAAGACTCACCGTATTAATACAAAGCAGTTCCTTGTTAAGCAACCATGGCAGAGACAGCTTTCCTTCTCCGCGGTAACACGATTTGATCCTCTCTCTCATGGCCAGGTTAATCTGGTGCAGAGTGAAGAGGCACAGCACTGTTTCTCTCGGTGGGTTAGCCCTATTCTTCTGACCCTGGGAGAAGATCACAAACAAGACATCCTCGTCCTCAGAGAGGCCAAGAGCCTGGGCCAGAATCTTCCCGGGACGGTGCTTGTAGGCGGCTTGGACAAGTCGGTATTCCACGCCATCCTTGGTGCACCCAAGTGGGAACTCGACATAGGAGTAGAACTCGGTGTCATTGGAGCACATGCGGACGATTTTTGAGGTAAAGAACTTCTCGCCTGTCGCATCCACCTGGGTGAGCTGGGTATCCAGTTGTAAAGTGAGGAAATAGATGTAAGTGCGGCTGGAGAACCCATAAACGTAGTAGATGTCGAATGCGGGATATTGAGACAATGTGTCTGACGGTATCTTGATTTGAGAGGACACAAACTCATCTTGGTAAACCAAGCTGAACATTTCCATTTTCTCCTCATCTGCCACCAGTTTACGGCTGGATAGGGTTGGGAAATACTCGGATTTGCCATCGATGGCGGCTCCGATGAAGAGGCGGCTGTTACCTTTTTTTTTCTTCTTCAAGTCTCCGTCGTCATCGCCCACCACAACTCCAGCCATCCCATCTGGCTCTTTGGCTCCCGAGAGGTAGTGTTCTTTACGGTGGTGCGGTTCACCAAGCTTGAAGAGATCTTCCAGCCGCAGGAACTGGCACACGCCCTGCCAGATGCTTCCACAAGCCACCAGACGGTTGCCAGCGTAATCAACCAGCAGCAATTTGTTGACGTTGTCTGTGGATTCCAGTTTCTGCGTGCATGGTCGTACGCTGGGGGGTGGATAGCACGTGGCATTGTCCTCCACGGGACCTGTCTGGTGCGAGCGCATTTCGGTCAGATTGGCGGAGAGCTTATAGACTCGGTTTATGGCGCCGACGAACACTTCGCCAGTCTTGCGGTGCACAGTGAGGTGCGTGAGGCTCATGTCTTTAACCCTAAAGCTCCCAGAGACTTCTGGGGGCTGAGTAGGAGTCATTGGAAACGCCATGTTGGTCCCGATCAAAACAGAGACGGAAAATACCAGCAGCCACAAGGACCTCATGATTCCAAACCTTCTAATGTAGAGGGGGGAATGAGACGAAGCTCTTCCCTCAAGCGTATTCCAGGCTTTTTCTTCTTTTGCTGTCTCAGTGGTTCATGTCTACAATGAAAGAGAGAGAAACAAGAAAAAAAATTAGTTCGTTTGAAAGTGGATTAAGCAGGCAAAGCAATGTCTTATCTTTAAAAGTTTAATTGCATTAAAGGGGTCATCATACTTTACAATTTCATTTTCTCCCCCAAGGTATTACTTTTTGCACAGAAAAACAGTTATAATTTAGTTTTTTGACCCACACTCTGACTCCTATAATCATACAACCCGTTTCCTGCCAATTTGTAATATAGTACAATACAGCATGCACTACTCTTCATCCTTCACTAAAGCTGCAATACCTATAAACATCAGAAATTTTGTCCATGCAACGATGATAATGCATTTAGAAGCAAAACAACTTGTTTGTAACATTGAGATATTCAACAGTGCCATATAAAGCCACGAACACTCTGGCAGATTTTCCTACATTTTACTGAGAATCCCTGAAGCTCAAACAATTGGCGTCATTAGCGCCAAGATCTTGTATCAGATTCCATCAACTTGATAAACTTGATGAAATGTATACCTTGTCTGCCTTAAAACGCATCCAACTTCCTTGTACAGCCTCACTGTGATTAGTGAGGCCAAGTTTCTAAACATCAAATCAGCACTGTTGGTGGGTAAATGTCAATAGCGAAGCGTTGCACATATATCTGTACACATGAACAAGAGGCACTCCTGCAGACTCTTCCCAGAAATGAAGCTTTGAGTTCTAGCAGAATGAACTTTGACAATAACCGATTTTAAAAGCCAACAATCAGAATTTCAGCACTTCTGCCTCAGACTCAATCCATCCCTGCCTGCTCTCCATTTGGAGGCATTAGTGACTCAGAGTGGACTGTGAGCCAGTGCATGACAGCTGGGTGAGGGGATTTTGGGGGTATGTATTGATCGAGTGGCTTCTGTTGGTGCCAAGCCTTGTCACTCCCACTCCTTTCACTCAATGGATTGCTAATAAACCTTTATGGTCATTGCAAGCACTAATCCCAAGCGCATTTGTTAATTAGGAAGCAGCCTTTAACCAGACAGCAAGAACAGGGATGGGAATTGTAAAGAATTTAACGATTCAAGTGATTCTGAACAATTTGTGATTTGGCGGAAAAAGGATGGTCGATAGAGACAAATGTTGTTAAATGAGGATTATTTTACATGTCAAAACAATAACGCAGGGTTCCCACACTTTGTGACAAATAATACATTTCCATGACCTTCCCAAATAATTCTGATTACTAAATAAGAATATATAAAATTGACTCAAAGTGAAACCACTAAAGTAGCATTCTGGGAACATGAATTGAACAAATTATAAAATTGCGGTTACATTCAGACTGGCTTGAAAGTCAAATTTCTGCAACATAACATAACTACGTACAAGTTATTGGCTATTCATTGTAGAAACTCTATCAATTTTCTAGACCTGGAAAATGAAATTTTGAGGTTTCCTGGTATAGATCCAGATTCCTTGACTATGGACACCCTAATAATGGTAAAAAAAAAATTATACAATTATTTAATAATTGCATTACATTGTTTATTACAAATAAATATCTAAATACCCAAGATGGTGCACTTTTACAGACTGCAAGAAATTATGAATCTCAGACACCACGTACATAAAAATCATTCCTTTTATTTAAAATAAAAAAGGAACTAGTGCTGAATAAGAGCCTCTCTCATTTTTCAACCCGAGCAAGATGCAAGATCACAGAGAGAGGACAGAAAGAACACCAAAAAAACCCCAGCGAGAGGTTATAGCACCATTTCATTCGCTCTTGGAAAATTTAACACAAGCGGTTTGCAGATCAAACACATCGGTCGTTTGTTCAATCACTGCTTCCCCCCACTGGGCAGAACAGCAGGAATGAAAGAGGTCTGCATGGCTTCTGTTGTCTGTCTCCCTTTCTTTCTGTCTTCCTCCCTTTCCAAAGAGAAGGGAAGGGAAGGGTCGAAAAGGGCCACATTAAGCACACACAGGCGGAATAAGGCTTCACTTCAACCGCAACCCAAGCACTACAGTTTTTCTGCATATGGTAGGACTAAAAAGTCTTGCTTCAATTTGTCTCTGGAAAACATGTGCTCAAGCTACTGCCACAACGTTCTTATACAATAATACATCACAATATTCAATTCTCACTATACTGTAAAGCTACTTTAGATATTTGTATCAATACTTTGACATGTTCAGTTAATAAAAAAAAAAAAAGCAACAATAAAAACGGCAAAAAACCACGCCTGATAAGATTCCTGTAATTTAACGATGGAGAAAAAAAAAAAAATCACTGCAGACTTCAGGTTCATTGTATTATAACGACGTATTGTAATACATTCCCTGATTTGCAGGAGAAGCTATTGAACAGCAAATCACAGTAATTTCATTAGCACAGTAGAAGGCGGCTGGTCCCAGTGAAAAAGCTGAATGCCTAAGCAGAACCTTTTAACCCAGGAAAGACAAACTGAGAGAGACAGTCACATAAGCCTCAGGGGGTATCTGCTCAGATCTAAACATTACTGTACTTGTTAATAGCAAAAATTAAGCTGTTTTGACAGTCTTTACAGTGTTTTCATACTGGTAAACACACGACGGGTGGCTATGGAGCTCTGCGAACGCTAAATAATATCGAAATGAAATCATTCGCACTAAATTTCCCATCAAAACAGAGCAGAGATAAAGCAAACACATGCAAGTTGAGGAAAGCATTAGCGTCCATCAGCGTTCTAAAGTGTCTAAGCGCTGGCGGAGTTGCCAAATCTGTGCAGACCCAAAACAAATATTTATTTGAGAACGTGACAGACGGTTTGGGCGTTCTGCAATTTCTCAAGCGCGTCAATATTTCTGACAAACGCCCCCCTGTGACCTTTCTGCCCGTCCTCAACTGTAAACAAAAAGCTGGGTGGAATCTTGATGAGTCGAGCAGCGCTGAGCCCATAAAACCACCGGCTTCCTATGCCAGCGTGTGTTTGTGCGTGTGTTTTTTAAAGCACCCAGGTGAAACGGACTTATCTATTAGCCTTCACTAATTTTAGCTCACTGCTGCCCCTTTTCATCACTGCTGAATTAACACATCAATCAGTTTGGTCACTTGCTGGAAAAATAATGGGCGGTTTCAGATTACGCCCTCGAGTCCAACTGTATGGTTAAAACTCGGGCAGAGAGGAACACGACGGTTTTGTGCGAGACGAGAGCTTGTGGTTAGCCGGTCAGGAGAGAGAGAGAGAGAATCACAGCATCACCTGACGCGCTACAGTCGGGGTGAAGCGAGTGCCACGAAATATCAATAACACAGAAAAGATTCATTATTTCCCTTCACAGGGAAAAAAAAGCTAAACAAAACAAGTTCTGAAGCCTGTCTGCTGCGCTTTGACATCCGCTAAATGATTTTAAATGACACAGGCAGGTAATAACCCATACAAATATTTACCATGGAAATCACAGTCTCTGTCAAAGCAACTTAAAAAATGACCAAGGGATAGAAAATATACTGATACAAGGATCTAAAGCATTTTTTTACACTAAAAAAGACACAAAATTTATAAATATATATATAATAAAAATAGGTAAAAATAAAAATTACTAAAATTTGTATTTAACACTGTCATCTGCATTTAACACATAATATTCTAATGATTTGCTGCTCAAAAAACATTGTTATTATTATTAGTAGTAGTATTATGTTGAAAACAACTGAGTCGATTTTTTTTCAGGTGTCTTTGATAAATAGAAATTTCAGAAGAACAACATTTATACATTATAAATAATCATCACTTTCGGTCAACTGAAAGCATCCTTAATAAATAAAAAGTATTAATTTCAATAATTTCTAAAAAATATACTGTCTTTTGAATAGCATTGTATAATTGTTACAAAAGCTTTTTATAATAAATAAATGATGATCTTTGGATATTTATATTCAAGAATCCTGCAAAATGTAACATTGATAAATGATGATGATGATTTCAATAAAAATTTCTGTAACAAATCAGCATATCAGAATGATTGATTTCTAAAGGATTATATGACATTTCAATACATTATAATTGTTTTTTTATATTTTTTTATATATATATATAAAAATGTTTTCCCTCTCTTCTCAACAATTAACTATAATACTATAGTGCTAAACATATTGACTATGGTAAATCTTTTTATGGAAAAAACTATATCACAGAAAGAGAGAGAGAGAGAGAGAGAGAGAGAAATAGATCACTGGTCCATCTAATCAAGGACTCACAACAGCATCCTCTTCTCCTCACTCCTATAATGAGGGTCAACAGCTCTTGATTAGAACGAAGATGATGGAAAGGAAAAAAAATCAAAAATTAAAATGGTTCTTCTCACAGGATTGGACACATGATATCACACATGGATGAATCCACACTGAAACCCATCAGGCAAACAGGGAAGCATAAACACCTCAAATAAACTTCATAATGCCTCTGCCTCATCCGTTTCAATCATCACGACTGTGGTAATCAGGGGTGTTTGCTGAATCATAAATGCAAAACATAAATCTGTTATTCTTCCGTCTCCGTTTTCCATGTAAAAAAAACACCCAGAGCACAACCCAGTAACATAAACATAGGATGCGCATGGAAAAATGCAAATGTACACAAGTGTATGATCTATAAAGCACACAACTGTTATTATTAAATACTCATTTATTTATATAAAATAAATATAGTTTTAAGCAATATAGTATCATATTCATAATAAAATATATAATAAAAAGTTTTCGAATTAGTTCTAAAATTATTACATTTTATGTTTAAACGACACTCAAATATTAACAACGACTATGGCAAACAGAACTCAGGATGCATGACACAAGCAGACCAATTAAAACAACACAGAAGTGACTAAATCTACTAAATCCAACTCAGACTAAATGACAAACTGTGGACTTTTTTATTAGATTTATGCGCAATACTATAGAAATAATCAATACATTGATTTCTAAATCCACTTTTGCCTTGTCTGTTCAATGCTTTCATCTGCCAAAGTAGCAATGTCTTTGAATGATCTTCATTTAGAGCACTCTTCTCAGCTAATATTGATACGTGTGATTAATTGTGATTTCATTTGTGTAATTAGCTCAATTAGGGTTTTTAATTGATTGACATACCAAACATAAAACAAAACTATTGTCGGAAATGGCTTCGCACTAATACGAACTGTTTGAACATTCTTCCCATGCCTCTTCTTCTCTGCAAAAATATTGTTTCAAATGAAAAAAAAGAGTGAAGTAAAATAAAACCCAAGTCATCTGATATAACTGACAGAGCTCGAGGCAAATATCATATGCTGTATCTGTTGGCAAGACGCTGCTGTGGCCATAAGCGGCTCTGTCCTCGAGTGACCACAATATTGAGTCAACAAAGGGCCGAAACCTCCATTCATTCGATCTCCAAAATAATTCAGCTTCATATATATATATATATAGTGTGCTTCTCTTGCGAGGGTCACAACCCTGAGCTTTATGAGGGTCACGAAAGGCGGCTGAGGAACCTCCACGTGTCCTTCGATTATTTCCTCTTTTTGTTGTTTTAGTTTTGAGTCTCATCCTGTTGGAGGCCGGGGTCAAATATTTTGTTTACGTTCTCTTTTTCACTCCTGAAATGACTGTCTATGCAGAAACAAAACACAGCAAGCACACACTAAAATAAGTCTGCGGTCAGAAAAAAAATTCCAATAATATGTGCAACAATCTCTAAAATATTTTACAGTAGCACTAATGATATAATAAGAGTGCAATATTAACTAAATCTAGATTTATTGACTTACTAAGTTTCTATGATATTATGGTCTCTACATTTCACTCTTTTTTATTAATCTCCGAGAACAAGTGTCGGCCTTGTTTCCATTCTCAAAATATTAAGTATGGCATAACTGACATATCTAATTAAATAGAAAAAAAATACTTGACTTGATGGCTTAAACTTATATTACTTACTTATCATATTAACTGCTGAATCACATCAAACTTAAAAAATTGAGTTGAAATAGCTTAAATTTAATGAGTTCACATTAATAGCGTTTTCATGACTTTTTACCATATCAACAGTGAAATCTGAATCACTGATTAGTCACCCAACGCAAACAATTGGAATATATTTTGGAATCAAAGATAAATGATTCATCCTTATAAGCAAATTACCATAAAGTCACAGCAACTCTACAAACGCCAACACCTGAATCCTCACATTAAGCCAACCATTATAATTTGTTGTTACTGTGGTCACCACAAGTTAATAAGAGCTCCACACACTACTAATCAAACAACAAGACGTTTAAGCCATCTTTAGTGTTTCAAACTAAACCTCAAACCTTAATCCAATATATAAAAAAGCGAATCCAACAGCCTAAACCATTGGGAAGGCAGCAGGCAGAGAGAGAGAGAGAGCGTTTGAGAACAGACAGTAGCTATTGTTCAGTGATTAGCACCAGCCGTGACTCCACATGGCAGTTGTACTCATGGCTTACTCACAGGACGAGAGCATAACACTGGCGTTTTATTCCGCACTCAAGGATACACGGAGCCGCTCGTTGACATCACAAGGCCGGAGTACGCAGGACAGTAACCTTGCTCTGAGGCGAGCGAATCACTGCGCAAATTTACAGTTGAGATTTATCCTCAGGTGCTCGGCCGGAGGTAATCAAACAGACAACTAAATAGCATGTGCCCTGATGAAAGAGGGCAGAGGGCGACAGCCGCTGCGTTAAGATAGAGATAATCACAGCCAGCACAAGGTCAGCAGAACTGTGCTTCAATTGACGAGGACGGGTTATTCATAAACCAGCACTGATCTCATCAACGCAACATCATCTAATAATGCAGCAAGAAATAAAACACTAGTACTTACGGCTGAAACACACCGAAGCAGCCTTGCTTTGGATTCAGAGGGCGTTCGTTTCAGTCCTGGGGGTGAAACATGTGGCCTATAATTCATCTACACGTATACGTGACCAGAAACGCCAGGTAAATTGCGATGCTTATCGGGGTTTATGTAGTAGAGCCATAAGAACAGACAGTCTTCCAGCTTACACACAACTTTCTATTTTTATATCAGCGGCCAATTTGTCGGTTAATGCACTGATTGAATTTATTTATGGAGGTATTTCCAGCCCAAATCAATCCATTTAGGTTCACTACACTGCAGTTTCATCTATCCTAAAGAAAATTTCATTTCACGTAGGAGCCAATTGAGCAAAACACATTCAATCTATACAGAATCTCTATTATTGTTCAGTCCACAAATAAATCAGATTACACAAAGAAAAAGCAAAACTACTGGAAATGCATAAACATTGACTGATTGTGAAAAATGTCCTTTTTGTGGGTGTCAATTATATTATTAAAACTAATTAAATTAATAATGTATTAAAATAGGAATATGTATATTATAAAAAGAACTTAATTAAATACATAAATATAACATTTTATAATTTACTATTATTTATAATGCTGCAACTCTACTTCCATACAAGCAATTTATATTATTTAATATATAGCTTGCAGACCCCCCCCCCCACCCCCCCCCACGCAGACCATCTAACATTTCCCCAAAGCATATATATGGATATAGAGATTAGAGATAGTTTTCGATTATGTGTAAAACACGTTTTGCCCGGTTCCCTCCTCCACAGCTCCGAACATCCTCTTCCAGCGGAGCTCGTACTAATCTCAGCCCGGTTGAGAGCATCCCTGATCCGGCTACTGCAGGCAGCCACAGCCCCTCTCCTCTCCACCCAGACATGGATCAAACTGGCACCCAAGGATTTGACTGATCAGATCTGGTACAAACCCATCAATTGCATCTTATCGCGAGGATCTCAATGCATCAATTACCCATGCAAAGAAATAAACGAAATCAATGTGCAAATTAAGCTATGCATTTGATTTTAGTTTAAGCTTTAATGGGAAGAACACCATTTGGGTCATTTGCCTAGAGGAAAACAATATTTTAGTCATGTGACTGTTACAGATGTGACAGACAAACAGATCCAGAGCATGATATCACCTTTTTTCCCCGAGTATCTATTCAATCCGCCTGTGTTCATTTACTAAAACGCTGCTTTTTTTCTTTAATTTAAGTCCTGATTGTGGTCTGTCCTGTTTATCCAAAACAACTTTCCATCTGAAATGTCAATATGCATGTGTTAAATGCATGCACAACCACCAACAGGCAAGACTGGAATAATTATCCATTGTGCATTGGCTACTAAAAACAGTCAAGTCGTTTCAAAGCATTTCTTAAAGCACAACACAACTGCACGATTTTTTTTTTTTTGCTCCTTTTAGCTAAATACCGCTTTTAATGCCTCCTTTGTTCTTGCTGGCTTTATTGACTACATCCATCAGGATCATTTCCACACAGCAGTTGAACCATCTATCCTCTCATCTAAGAGGTCGCGTTGTTTTTTTGTGATAAAAGAAGCACGCGTTACCCTCTCCGGATCATGCATTCACGATTTCGTTACAATAAAGCCATGCATCAGAATGAATCGCTCGCGCGAATGTTTGTGTATCACTCGTACCTGTGTTCAAAGTGCAACAGTTACATCCACAGTTGGGTTTTGTAGAGCCTCTCTGTGCGTATCGCAGGCGGATTCGGAGATATAGCTTTATTTTCCAGTGCAAAACGCCCGTATGAAGCCGTAAATGCGCTCAACGCGTCGATGGCATGGTATTCTCCAGTCAGTACCTCAAGAAAGCGTCGCGCTTTACTTTAGAAGCGTGGAGTCGCAGCTATCGCTTTAAAACGGAGCGTACCATTCTTACGGTAGGGGAGCGGGGAGACTCGTGTGCAAAACGTATATGTTTTGAAGCGACTTAGAGCAACTCAGTCACGCTGTAGTTGAGTTTTATTTTAATTTTGTGTTAGGAAAGAGCGGAATGCGTTATCATAATTTAAGAAACGCGTAAATGTTTTTACAGCGCTGTTGTCAATCATCCCTGTCATAATGAATGGCATCATCCCGCCCTTCATCTAGGATTCTCTAGCAACCCAGATGTTGAGTAGACTGTAAAAACAGACGGATATGTCTGGATTACAACAATTAAGGTCATGATGCTGGGAGATGAGAAATTGGTTGCATCTTTGGCTAATAGATACAGACTAATCATTCAATCTTCCAGTCAACATAAATAAACATATCTCCCCAAGAGGAAGATGCCACCCTGAGAAAATGTATTTTACTTCCCTGTTCTTTTCTTATGAAATCAAATTTGGACTTTTGTGGTTATGAGTCAATGTTTATTAGTTTTAAAGTCATCTGTATGCTAGGGTTCTCCCAAAGGTTGACCAAATATGTTAATGCATTTATGCTAATTTGTTCTCTTATGGGAAAACAATCAAAAACTGAATCATACTTACCAGCGTATACGAAATTTCAACTACTTAAATGCAATCTAGAATTAAAAGCTCACTTTTTTAATGTTACATTACATATTGCAATATAGTTTTATTTTGTGTGTGTGTCTGTGTGTGTACTACCCATGTGGCATTTTTGGGCCAAAATATTAAAATATATGGTGTTCAATTTTTTTTTATCTTCATTTACTATTATACTACTACATTCATTTATACACACACACTCTTTTAATTTAAAATTTGTTATTTAATTTTTATTTCTTCTGACTGCAGCAAGCTTCTGCTCAAGTCTTCTTCATCTCAGTTCTTTCTACTGTGAAAAAGACCTCTGAAACAAGTTTTCTCTGAAGTTTCAAGAGCTTAAGAATGCCTCAAACTGTGCTCAGATTTGCCGGTCCGCGATCAAAAGTTCAACAATGAACGATATGATCCTGAAGTCAAATGATCTGAGTTGTGTGAAAATGTGTCTTTCAAGAGCTTCTGAGACAAAAGCTGATACCTCAATGAAGCGTAACAGAGATCTCCAACAAGCCTCCTGAGCTACATAAAAAAAGCATCATCTGAGTATTAAAACATTCTTCTGGGAGCTCCTAACCAGGTCAAAAGTGTTCAAGCATCAGATTTGCTCTTTGATCTTCTACAGCTCTTTGAGTTTGCAAGTAAAATGTTTCACAGAGGTCACGTGGCAAAGGTCAGGATAGATTCACGCTAAGCAAATGCATTCTGGGTGTCTTATGATGTGGTTCAGAGTGTTATTACTTGCGTAGCTGTCCTTTGCAGTTTGTTTTTAATGAAGTTCGATGTAATCTGTGAGCAAATAGCCACACAATCCAGTTATTCAAGTCATGTGGCCCAGTAAATGGTTGTTTAGGGAAAATGACACTCCACGGTAAACAAACAACAAAATCATCTCGTGTAAACACAGCAAATCTACAAATCCATGCCTATGGCATTTCAATCGCAAGAGCTAATAGTCTTCAGAATGACTTCGCTAATATGCCTTTTACAACCTCTGACTCCAGAGGGGAAATTTCAAGTAGTTCCCAAAAAAACCTCAGATGCGTCGACCAAGTTTAAATCTAATCCTCACCAATAAGCACAGCGACTGAAATCCAGTTAGTATCTAAATGGCGAAACTACAGGGATCCCAAAATAACCCGACGGCGGTTGGGTGGGATGGTAACGTTTGACTTCCCTGCTCTCCCCCTCTTTCTCCTCCCGTGATCCAGGCAGAGTTTGTGCTTGGCACGTTCTGCCCAACCCTGTTCTTTTCCTCTGTAATTGTGAGCATCTGTAATTGAAGCCACTTGAGCCCAGCAGCCGTCGGTTCCTCAACCACACCGGGGTTTTGGAGGATGGTGCTGCTCGGTGCCGCTGTGCACATGCAGCGGCCCTGACAAGACGGGTTGGAAAACGCAGAAAATTCGAGGAGTACGTGGGAGGAAACTTCCGGGGCTGATGAAAGAGTGTGGTTTGTCCTTGCAAACATAAACCTTTTTTTGCTTACAAAACGAAGTGTCTGTCATACAAAAGTAACCATATATGCTCAAAATCAAACTCTGAAATGTATTAATCATATGATTCATGCTCCCTAGTTCAATCATCTTCAGTTGTGACTGAAGTGTATTAACGTGCAGTTTTCAAGTTTGAGAACATGTCACGCAATCTGTTTATGTTGGCATTAGCTTGATTTGACTTGCAACTAACAAATTACCAGCAAAACACAGCAAATTTTGATTTGATGCGCAGCTTGTGAGACAACAACTAAAAAGCTTATTATTCCCCCCTTTTAGGGTTAAAGAGATGGCTCAACCAAAAAGGAATATTGCTGAAATATTACTCACTCTCTGGCCATTCAAGATGTGACCAGTTTGTTTCTTCATCAAAACAGATTTGGAGAAGTTTAGCATTACATCTCTTGATTCTCTGCGATGACTGGGTGCTGTCAGAATGAGAGTCTAAACAGCTGATAAAAACATAACAATCATCCTTACCAAACAAAGTCATCCTTACCACTCCAGTCCATCAGTTACCATCTTGTGGAGTGAAAGGCTGCTTGTTTTTTATGCCATTGCTTGAAGGTTATTGTGTTCTCCAGTGAAAAAGTCATCTAATCTGAACAGTTAAAGCACTGTGATACATCAATGGATTTTGGAGGACAACTGGACATTTTTCCACTGGAAAATGGATCACGGAGTCATTACTTGTGGATTATTGTGGCGTTGTTTGGACTCTCATTCTGACGGCACCCATTCGCTGCAAACGATCCACTGGTGTGTGAAGTAATGCTACATTTCTCCTAATCTGCTTCCATGAAGAAACAAAAAGATCTTCATCTTGAATGGCCTGAAGGTGAGTAAACTATTCCATTTAATAACCCTGTTTATTTTGCCATCCTGGCTACCTATGACATTTTATTATTTGCATTTAACATTGATTTAGAGTCCTGACCTATACTGAACACATTATTTATGCACTTAGCAGACACTTTTATCCAAAGCGTTTCAAAGCGACCACATCAAACGAATGCATTTATACACTTGAACACCTTCTAATGACGCTCTCTTTGGTAATGCAACTAGTTAATAATATTAAATAGGAATTCATAGCTCAGCCGAAAAATATCATTTAAGCAATAACCTCTCATTTCATGCTACACCATGTGCTATCAGGGGGAATAAAACAACCTTTTCATCAAATGTGATATCGGCTCCTTTTTATCATGTCATGCAGTCCCAGTGAATCATGATTTATTACGACTCTCGAGTTATTTGATTTTGCCGGTAAAATGTTTTGCAGAGGTCATGTGGCGTCTCATCTGAAGGTCGTAGAGGGAGAACTAGTAAAGCATATTCATGAGATGATGCCACATGTACAGTGTCGTCATGTTTATGAGCCTGACTGAAACTTTATTAACCTTGAGAAGGATTCCTAATGTTTACCGCCAATTACTGTTGTGTTTTATGTTCTCGTTTTGAAATGGTAATTAATGTGAGCTATTTTCAGGGCTAAAAACATCTTGGACGCCGCTATGACTATGATGTTCTTTATTTATTTAACATTATAAGCTAATTCTTGTGATGAATTGATCACCAAATATAAATATTAGGCTGATTTCTGAAGGATCATGTGACACTAAAGACTGGGGTAAAGATACTGAAAAGTCAGCTTTGCATCACAGGAATAAATTGCCTTTTAAAATATATATTTAGATAGAATAATATATCACAATATTATGGTTTTTCTGTATGTTCGATTAAATAAATGCAGTCATGGTGAGCATAACCCCCTCCCAATATACAGCACCATATAATCACATGTTCTTATGAAGAATACTTTTTGTCACAACTTTTGCAGTGTAATGAGAACTTGATATGGTACATACTTGTCTGTCTGCTGACAACGTAAGATTCAAAAATAAGCAAATGTGCATCATTTATCAGCATAAATCAAGAATATCTTTGTATTTGTGCAGGAACAGCCCTGCCACATGCTCTTTAACCTCATGTTCCCCTCGCTGCCCCCTGGTGGCTGGAGGAGCTCTGTCAACAGAAAACATGCAGGTTATTTTACAATCTGTCTGGTAGAAGCATGACAACCCTACAGCTGAAACACAGACAGGCTCTTGTGATTGCCATGGTAACATAAATTTAGACATAGATCACAAATGAAGTTGAATCAGCGATGCGAGAGAGAGAGTAATGCAACACTTACTTCCTTTTAACTCATAATCGAATGTTGCAGGTTCAGTTCCATACGGCATAATGTCAATTACTAGTCTCGACACAGTTTTCTTCATAAAAAACTGTAAGAAAAAGTAAAAAGTTACATTTATTTCAGCGGACATTGCTTGGGTAATGCTAACTATTAACCAACCTGCTAGCTAGGCATTGTTGTAGGCTGTATTCTGGTAAAACCAACTTTTTAATGATTCACTCAACTAAAATCAAGTCTGATTTTTGTTTGAATTCAATACAGGGTTATTAATGTTATTGTTAACCAAAAATACTTTTAAATAAATCTATATTAAAAATAAAATAAAAATACTTTAATGATTACATTTTAATATATTATTATTAATATTAATACACTAATTACTAATAATAATATTTTAGCTGCCAAAGCAATGTTCTCGTTTAGCTTGATGTAGCAAAATAGCCAAAACTGTATTAAAAATAAAATGTTTTTTTTAATGATTTTTCACTGTATTTTTGACTAGTGCCTAGTATGCCTATATACGGGTTTTGTGGTCCACATATGTGTGTGAGTGTGTGTTTAAATAAACCTCTAACATAATATCTCAAATATACAAAATT
>JAUMHI010000046.1:2778940-2789488 GCA_032359435.1 Enteromius unitaeniatus
TGAGAAACTGAACAGTATTTATATCATTTTTTACCTCTGATAGACAACCATGTCCAAACCGTCTCGGGCTCGCGTTGTGGCGTAGGATACACAAATGCCGGAAGTGATCTGTTGTGAACTCGCGCTTTGGATACGCAAACGCCGGAAGTGATCTGATGTGAACTCGCGCTTTGGATACGCAAACGCCGGAAGTGATCTGTTGTGTACATCATCTGTTGTGCCTATCCTACGCCAAAGCACGAGCCCGAGACAGTTTGGACATGGTTGTCTATCAGAGGTAAAAAATTATATAAATACTGTGCAGTTTCTCCCAAAACCGATCGTTCCGTGTCTTAAGACATCAATGCATCGCCACGAGCCACAGGGTGTAATTTGGATTTGTCTGTGCATATTTTTATTTACTTTGAAACATTTGGTGCCCATCCACTTCCACTGACTACCAGACTGCCACGGTTCAAGTTAAAAATCTTCGTTTGTGTTCTGCTGAGGAAATAAAGTCACCTACATCTTGGATGCCCTGGGGGTAAGCAAATAAACAGTATTTAGATTTTCTCAGTATTTAGATTTTTTTTTTTTTTGCAACTTCAAATACCATTTTGTATCTCGACCAAATATTGTCATAACACCTTATTTATCAGATGATGCATAAATCTCAATAAAAAAAAAAAATTACTGGTTTTGTGGTCCAGGTTCATATTAAAATAATAAAAATAATGCATTTTATGGCATTAAAATTCAGAAAAACATATAATATTAATAAATAATATAATAATAATTTGATAAAATATAACCATTTCATTCATAAATGAAATGAGATTTGAAATAACATTTTAAAAGAGCATTTTTTTTGTCTTCACTAGCGCACTTTAATATGCCTGTGATCTGACCAATACATTTTTAAAGCTATAAAACAGTAGTTCATAAATCACTTTTCATAATTACAGAAAAATTAGGATAACCCTCCCATTGTTACAATGAGGACGCGAGGCGTGTGAGAACATGTGCAGAGGGTTTAATGACAGGCTCAGGGTGACACAAAGGTGCTCGTGGACCGGCAGACAAGAGCAAACAAGGCACGGGCAAACGGATTATCAATAGACGAGGCGAGGGTCGAAATACCAGAAGTTAGAGTCTGTGGGGAGAGACGAAGACAAAGATCCGGTCGAGACACGATAAATCCAAGGCTTTGACAGAAATACAAACTTGACATGAGTGAAACACAACAGCGGAGCACGAGGGGACTGACAGCTAAATAAACAAAGCAGAGCACATGGCACAAGAAAACACAACAATGATTACAAGGGGCACGTACAACAGGGAGTAAGACACATAAAGTCTGTGAATAGCTGAAGTGCCAACCCCTTGCTGGACTGGCACATCAGCTGATCGTGACACCCATGCATTTAATAATCTATTATTGTGGATTGAATCATTTAAACATGCTCTTTTTATTTTATAAATAATAAATAATATGAATAAATATTGTGTGAATTCACACCGAATTTTTTTTCGAGATCATAGTAAATAAAGCACATAACGGCGCACTTACTTGCACTGTGGGATCGTGAAAGAGAGCTGTGTGGCTGAGGAAAACACATTTCATTTAATTAGTTTTAATGATATTCTTAGTCATTATGAGGGTTAAAAAGACCGTGATCATCAGTCAAATACACATTAGCATCATATTCACTGGAAATATTCAATCTGTCAGGTTATTTTTACTAAATGCACTGCCTGTAAATGTGTGCTAAAGCTTGTTATCTTGTGAGTGTGATCTCAGCTAGAAGCCCCAATTCACAGGAAGAGGCTGAATGTGATGTAGAACACAAACAAGAGTATTATGGCAAATCTACAAGTGAGCAGACACAAATTACAGACTAAAACTGCATATACAGTAAGTGCGTCATACAAGATTAATATGTACTTAGCATTTTTCATTTAACATCTAATATGCTAAAATGAATACCAAAGCCATCTGTCTGATAACCTCTTGTCACCAAGAGAACATTTACCTGTGAATCTCTATTCATGGACCTCAACTCCCCTGAGAAAAAGAGAAAAAACAAACATGATTAAAATAACATATTCATTATTAAAAACATGTGCTGTCAAATTATTAATCTTAATCAAAATACAATTTTTTTACATAATATGTAACATGTGAACACACACATGCATACAGTAAATATTTGGAAAATATTTACATGCATGTTTATATTCTTATATTTTCTATAATTAACAGAACATTTTTCTTCAATGTATACATGCATGTGTTTGTATTTACATACACACACAATAAATATACACATATATCATTTAAACGAAAACGTTTATTTTGGATATGAATAATTGCTATTATTCGTTTGACAGCACTAATAAAAATGTATATAAAAATTTTATATCGTATGTATAGTAGGCTATTGTTGCAGTTACATCCAAGTATGGAAAATGACAAATTATTATTTTGGTTAGGATTTTAAAATATTTTTCTTATCTTATTTCTTATTGAAATATTAAAATGTATACATTTTGTTTTTCTCATTATATTAAAATGTATACATTAATCCACTCATGAGTATGTAACAGATGTGTACACTTTGTGGTACACATCTAGCATTTCACCTCAACAATTTTTGTTGGTTGACCAATAGCAGACAGATACCAGTTTGAAAACACTGCCAAAGTTCAAAAAGGCAATCTAGCTTACTATTCAGCATGCAGTGTATAATGTTGACCGTTTCTGTTTGGTGGCACCCCAGTGGCATTAAAAAAACACCACCACACTTCACCTGTTAGGACTCTGCCGGCACTTTAAAATTTCAAAAGGGGATAAAACTAAAATAATTTGAATTCCCTCGGAGATATGGAAATACAAGCTTCAAATAACTGACTTTTAACAGATAAACACCAAATGAGGGGGCTCTGAATACCCTGCTGATCACATGAAAGAGAAGAACAGAGTCAAAAGAGGACAGTGAAAGCAGCAAGCAGAAGTTTCCAGAACTTAACTCTCATAAAGCAAGCAAGTTCCCCCTGACTAAAACGATCTTCCTTTTAGTGCACAGCTGAAGTCATGAGTTTGTGTTTTTTTGTCTGCTTTTATTTTCAGTTCAGCAGACTTTAGCATATCCGGATTCATTTTGCCAAGAGGTATACAGACTTATTTAGTAGTTCTAATTAGAGCTGTGGTTTTCCTACAAGCACCCTGTGCATTTTGCACACCTGATTGAACTCATCGGCTCATTAGTAGAGACCGCCAGATCTGAATTAGGTGTGTCTGACAAAGGGAGACACAGGGAGATAGAAAATGTGCAGGGCAGGGGTGCTTGTAGAACAGGTTTGAAAACCACTGAATTAGACCGATATCCAGAGGAAACAATAAGACGACTAACTTGTAAGACTAGAGTAAGCATTATGTAACCAATTACAGGGCAGTTAAAATAAATATCTAAACAACTATACAAAAATATTTCTGCTAATTTAAATAACAATCATTAAACAAATATATTATAGATTAAAAAACTTATAGTTTACAAAAAACATGGAAAATTAGAAATGTTGCCTTGGCACCTATATAAAAATAAAATAAGTCAATAAATCAAATAAAAAATAAATAAAAGCTAAAAAATATTGTACAATATGCACAAAAATTACGAAAACTTAAAACAATATTATAATAAAAACAACTAATTCAAAATAAATAATACAATAATAAATAAATAATATTACATCAACACTGGATCAGAGTGGTTATTTCCTGGCTACTGTATTTTTAACAATTAATACAAAAATAAAATAAAATAAAAATGTCCTTTACCTGGTAATAGCTCATAACCGTCATGATCCATCTTTTTGGGTGACAGTCCTCCTCTCTGATTGGCTGTCGGTGATCTGTCGTATCCCGGTGAGGTAGGAGAAGGCAGGACTGACATGGGCCTGTTTTTAGGTTTGACTGTACTGTAGACAGCATTGTTCTTGCTTTTCTCTAAATCAGCATTGTCATAGTGATGCACAGTGATGGAGTGAGGGGCAGAAGCAGGAGGCTGTAGTTTGGACTTGTTGATGACCGCGTAAGTGTCGTTCATCTTGATCTGAGGAAGAGGATGAGAAAGCCTAGACTTGAGAGGCGGATTTCTGAAACCAAAGACAGACAAACATATGTTAGGAATACAATTATTTTTATTTTGTGTTATACTTAAACAATAAGCATACAATATAATTGTTCGAAATATTTGAAATGAATGCATACTGTTCATTAATTATATTAAGTGCAGCATAAAGTGTTTTAAGATAAACAAGAACATAGTAAAAAATAAATAGAATTAAAATACATATATTTAGTGCCAAGTATACTAAAAATACATTTACATATTTATGTAAAAAGTTGCACTTTTAGTGTACTAAACTGGCATACTAAAAATCAGGTAAATTGGAGAAACTAATTTTGTACTTATTGCACTTTAATTGACCTATCGGTAAGCCCCTCCCCTCGAACGCATATGAGCCAATGGCAGTCAAGTATCTGACGAGACACCTGTAGGTTTCAGCGCTATAGAGAAACATCAAAAGACCCAAAGCTGACATGGTTTTTATGGGATTTATGGTTTAAAAAAAGAAAAACTATGTGTCTGGGGTATTGTAACACTTCCAGGTCACATACCGATAGGTCAATTGTGTGAAGGTAGTGCACCTAAAGATAAGATTTAAATGTGCTGAAGAAAAACTATTTCAAGTAGGCCTATACGTCAGGTACACTTTAGAGATCTTGCATTTAAAGACTAATATTATTCAAAAATCATACAGTCCAGATTGGGCGGGTTTCCACTCAATTGAGCAGTTTTGAATTTGATTGTGCGAGTAAATATTGGCTTGGGTGGGTGGACAAAATTTGGGCTGGTCTGGGTTCAGTTTGTCAGTTTTCAAACATATAACTCTTTATTGGATAAATATGGATAACTGGTAAACATACAATCATATTGCATCCAATCAGTCGTCACAATGTTACTTAACACACTGCAAAGAAACCGCTGTGATGTTGATGTTGCAGACGCACTTTTAGGCAATCTCTAGCAGATGTGATTCATGAGTGACAGTTATTCATGGGTTATCACGTTAAAAACCTAACTGATAATAGGCTAATGGCTAAATATATGTTTCACAGTAAAGAATGGAGAGTGTTTTAACTCTCAAAACATGAATTACAGTACACTTGTTGAAAGAGAGATGACACGAAAGCTCTATCACTGCAACTCCCAAATTAAGTTATTTATATATCTACACAATCCTGTCTTTTATATTTTAAGCAGTCCAGATTGGTATATCACTGAAAGCCGCAGGACTTGTTCGTTTTGGCTGCGCAAAGTTCTGTATTATGATCAACATGAACTTCCTCTAGCTCTGAGATAAATTATAGAGTGGAGCAAAGGTAACAGCAACATTGTTCTTTTTTTTTTTTTGGGTCAAATTATCATACAGTATGCATCAGCAAATGCCAGTTTTAACAGTCATGGTGTGTGCATAAACAAGTGTGAAATGCAGTTGTTTATTTCGATAACTGCTAGATATTGGCTGAAAGTGTGGCCCTAGTCTCTTTCCGGTTTGTGCACATGTTTTTTTGTACATTAATTTGATGATTTAATGTGAAATTACTGCAATCTAAAAATATATATTTAAAAACTTTAATGTTAGGTAGTGTAGGTTAGGTTTTTTTACCTTGACTAGTAAGAAGCAAGCATCCAAGCAGTAAAGCAGAGAGGTGTATGCAAACAAGCACCCACAGAAAACACAATAATCGAAACATTAAATAATTTGTTGGTGCACAGTACAAAAATGAGTATCTATGACACATATGATCCAGAGATGAGATCACTAGCATGTCAATTACATAGCTAGTTTATAAGCCAAAGTAGTCACTGTTTTAGATTATACAGTGATGCAAGACTACACAGTAGCTCATTCACAGAAAACAGAAAGTTTATCTTCCACATCTTGCTCTGGGCAGCTTGACTACATTGGTGCATTGTGGGACCACATCTACAGCAACGTCTAATGACTGTCTGTCACATTTGCATTCAGTGTTCCTCATGAAAAATGCTAGCGACCCAAGGGAAACTGCAATGGCAGAACACGGTGCCTTATAAATGATTAAATTGCTTGTTTGCTCTGTATAATCCGAGCATTAGCGGAAACCGTGCGCGTGTAAAATATTCCCATCTTTAGGTCAATCATTATTACAAAAGTCATATTCATCTGTATGCAAAGCAGAAATGTCACCATGAACAAGTGCCTGTGTAGAGAAATACATATCCAGCTATACGTCCATGACTCATGAGATCAACTCAAATGAACCCTAGTTATGTGTTAGAAGAGAAAAGCTCCCTGCTCCCTGTGGTGTGCGAGACAGAAGGGACAATAATAGCTTACAAGCGTCTTGGCTGGGTTTACCTGCTCAAAGCATAGCAGTGGAGTTAGCAGATTTGCGCAGATTTGCGCAGTTGTCAATTTTAAACTGGCCTCTGGCTGTGTCACCACTGCCGGTTTTAATCACAGACATCCGCAAATGGGGTTAGAAATCAGGAAATGAGGTCCTTACCGTGTTTTAGAGGGTACGCCGATGCTGTTTAATGATCCTGTTTTAAGTGAAGTCTTCGCTGGAACCACATTGGTGTACAAAGACGCTGAAGTCTTGAGTTTCCAATATAAAAAACAGACAAAAACCCCACAAACAAACTGAAACGCGTACAGTGTTGGAGAGCAGCTACACAGAGTGTTTGTGTTCAACTGTTGAAGGATGCCTGAACATTTGTATAGAGGAAGCACACAGCGAATCTGTTTCCTGCTGAACTGCTTTGTTAAAGCTCACGGCTCAGAGTCTTGAGGAAGTAAAACACGATGTGATGTAAAGACAAGAGATGGTGTTGTGGTAGGTGAATGTATTTTAAACGAGACATTCATAGTGGAAAATATAGATAATGATTCTACTTAAGATGTGAGCAAATGGAAAACCTTCTTTTGTCACAGCATCATTTGATGTACAAAACAAGCACTGGAAGATCATTACTTCATCCAGCTCAAGAACATTAAGCAATAGCTGTTAAACCCAAAAATACTGTTCAATGAGTCATGGCCTGTATTCTATAGTCTATGATAACTCATTATGAGCGGATTCACATCACTAAGCACTGTATTTGAATGTATCTTAATGCAAATTTCAGCACAGGTCATCAATGAATAGCTTAAATTTCAGTCTGCTCCTCATTAAAATCTGATAGCTTTAGATGGAGCTTGATGACATCACTTCTGTATACACTCTCAAATAAAGGGTCTGTTATGCTCAGTAAAGTTGCATTGATTTAATAAATCATACAGTAAAACTATAATATTGTGAAATATTATCAGAATTTTCAATTTGAACATATTAGTATACAAATTTTGTTCAATCTAATGCATCCTTATTTTTTTCCCCCAAATAAAATATCTTACTGACATTTGAACAGTTGTTTATGCCTTACCTCTGTGTTCTTGTTTTTAGTCTTCAAGGTCTTCTGAAACATCTGAGCAACCGTATGAAAGACAAACCCATACTGCTCCTGAGGAGATTGACAAAAACAAAGCACTGCTATCGGTACTGCAGAAAAAATATATTGCTAAATATTCTTACTTAGCATATTTGAATCTTTTCTAATTGACGATAATATTAAAGACATTTGCCTGCACTTGTTATTGGCACAGTGGTTTATAAAAGGTTTGACCTTAGGATCCACAATGTCCCATGGTCATCAAGATGTGACCTACTATACATACATGCATACATACATGTATATATATATATATATATGGTGGGTCGCGGCATGAAACCATGGGACATTGTGGGTCCTAAGGTCAAATCAGTTGAAAACCACTGCTTTAGATCATCATAGTTTGCTTTTCTGAGGTGATAAATAGCGATACAATAAAGTCACTGACAATAAACCTGTCAACATCTCATCTGGCTGAATGGCATTCATGCACGTCTTTTAAAATAAAAAAAAGATCTTGCATAAGAAAACATTTATGATTAGCAGTCTTCCAAAATAACTACATAAACATCACATAAGGTCTCTCTAAATTAGTATGTTATAATAATCTTAATAATTTAATAAACACACATTTTGGTTACATTAAAATTAGTCATAAATATTTCGAGTATTTTTTTCTGCCGTAGCCTAAATAAGCACTAGAAATGCTTTTACATATAGATAATAGATACATATAGGTAATAATAAATTATGCTTATTAGGATTTTTTTTAGCTTACCTAAAAATTAATTTCTAACTTTATTTAGTGTACATTGCAAGACTTTCCAAACTTTAATTAATTTTAATCCCAAACACATGTAACTAATTAATGTGCTCTAATAAAACAACAATGTTTTTGGCTAAAGCTGCATTTTGCAACTTTTTTGGTTAAAGCTGCAGTTATAAAATTGTTAGTCCTCTTGCAGCCTACCTGCATGCCCCGACTGTAACCACTGTCCATTCTTTTAATAGGAAAGAAGTTTGTTTTGTTTGTGTAATATTCTCTCAAACATTGGTGTTCCTTAGGCTACAGATTAAGTGTTGTTAATTCTGTTCTCAATTAGTTTTTTTAATATTATAATTTTTTTATATTAAAAACACCAGATCGATAAGTGGTATCGATAAAAGTAGTAATACTGTTAAAACCTTAACGATAGCCATCTCTAGACAGGGCTAAATGGGCCTTTACCCATGTGATAAAAACATACAGGCTTTGATTATCACCTTAAAGAGCAGTGGGCTCAACAATTGTTCAAGAATCATTTGCCTTGAAAGTGCCATGCAAAAAATCATGTTCTAATGTTACCTTGGTCTGCACCGCCGAAGGTCTCTGTTTTCTGAGCTCTAACACCAGGTCAAATATATTAAAATCCTTCTGTATTTGCTGATAAAATAAAAGAAACTTTGTATGTTACAGTATAAATATATGACACCTTTTATTACCTAATTTTATTTTAAAAATGACACGCTTCACTCTCAAGCGCTGCATATATAATTTAGCTTCGCTTATGGTGTTAATACCTCCGTCAGCAGTAGATCATTTACATAGTCAACAGCACAGATGACCCCAGTTCTACCGCAGCCGGCACTGTAAAGAGAAAGAAGCTGTCACATTTCCATATGATGATATGATTCGTTCCCTCCTGAGTGTCAGTTCAGAGGGTCACGGGGGGAATTACGGGCCATATTGTCGGACAGAGCCTCTCTCATGCAAATAAAGAGAGGGGAATAAGTGAATCTGTGCTGAAGTCTGGAAGTTAACTGGCTTTTCCAGCGCCACATCAGGTGCTGAATATTTAACATGTCTCGCTTCATTTAAATGGTGCCATTAAAATGCATGGAACCAGAGGAACACAGGCCGGCCCCTGCTGCACCCTAACAACACGAACCGACTCGACCTGATGAATTTTCATGGGCAGATGGGTCATTTGTCAGAGGCACAGAAAAACACAGAGACGGCTGTGCGTGTGATACCGACCTGCAGTGGATCACTACAGGGTCCGTCTGGTTGCCCTGTTTTTGGCGAGCCAACTCCATCATACCCAGAATGCCATCCGGCATGTCTGGAATTCCGTGGTCTGGCCAGGCAGTATACTGGAATTGAGACACTTTACGAGTTTCCTGTGTGAAAAGAGGGCGACCGTTGACCTCTTGATGGATTATGGTTTCTTCAATAAATTACAATGCTTGAAATGAGCTAAAATGGGAAACGTTACACACTGAGATTGTAATGGCGGTTCCTTCTCTGGAACCATGTCAGAGTAAACAGTGTTTTACAAGACACTCAAAATAAAGTACAGTGCAATTTTGTGGTTTGACAAATTTTCCTTAACACCAAAAAAGGAAACACTCTTAAAAGGAATGGTTCAGCCCAAAAATATAGAACATAAAGAAAATATAGAAATATAGAACTCATAAGTATATATATATATATATATATATATATATACAGTGCCCTCCACTAATATTGGCACCCTTGGTAAATCTGAGCAAAGCTGTTTATCCTTTTGATCTTTTTGATTAAAAAAAATAAAAACCACATAATTCTAACCTATCATTGAAGTAAAATTATTGAATAAAGGGGGAAATTCTTCTGATGAAATAAAAGTTTTTCTCCAATACATGTTGACCACAATAATTGGCACCTCTGGAATTTCTTTTGTGTATTTAAAATATCTCTGAAGTATATTCCCATTCATATTCACAATTTTGAGCAAAAACCCAAATTTCCCTCATCATCAACACAATGAGAAAAAACTAATCATATATTTCTGATGTGCAGCAAAAGATAATTGAGCTACACAAATTAGTAAAGTTGCTTTAAGAAAAGAGCTAGAGCAGTGAAAATGTCCATTTCCACCATCAGGGAAATAATTAAGAATTTCCAGTCAACATACAATGTTATGAAGCTGCCTGGAAGAGGACGTGTGTGTATATCATCCTAATACACGGCGAGGAGTAGAGTTTGAGTGGCTAAAGACTCTTCAAGGAC
>JAUMHI010000046.1:2826572-2851327 GCA_032359435.1 Enteromius unitaeniatus
GTCAAAGTCAACTTTATTGTCAATTCTGCCACATGTACAGGACATACAGAGAATCGAAATTACGTTACTCTCAAACCCTTGGATAGAAAAGTACAAAAATGAAAAGTAAAAATTTAAATAATACAATTATACATATAACACCAAGGCAAAACAATATACAATATAATGTACAATATTAAAATAAGGGCACATGGTAGTGAGTGCAAAAAATGTGTAATTGCTTTTGATACGTGATATGAATGGGTACTGTTAAAATATCTGTGGTGATAAAACAGCCTTAAATCAACACATCTAAGTAAACGCTCGTTATCTGCAACTCACACAAATGCAGTCTAAGTAGTAAGCTCACTAGGTTTTTGAGCCACAGCCCATATCATGTGTCACAACAAACACAGCAGTGGCTATATTGTGTTAGTGCGCCATCTACAGGACAGGTGCACACATTACACACAGTTAGGCTTCTGTCAACAAGCCAAAGCGTTTAGATGGGCGACATCAGAAAGCTGCGACGTTAACCTTCTTCATCTGATCAGAATGACAGTTATATTACTAACACAAGGCTGACAGAAAACACAGTAATAGCCACCAGAGAGAGTTTGTATTGTGTCCAGCGCTGCTTTGCCGTAGTGAAGATGGCGCAGGCACTGTCAGAAGAAGAGTTCCACCGTATGCAGGTACAGATCTCTGTCATTTTGCTTGGATATGACTTCGGATACCACCTATAATGCGCATACTTGTTTAGAAATGATTTCAGTTGAGAATATGTGTAAACGGCTGAGGTTGGTGCCCATCTGAGCGGATTGGCTCTCTCTTAGCGGTAGCCGTTAGCCTACAAGCTAATCGTTATAAGGCCGAAAAAATATTTCAACGATGTTTTTCGTGAATGTATGTAAAAATTAGGCTAATACAATGACCGTGTGTTGAAATGACATGAGGTTTAGTTGCTAAATGGCGAGTTTGTGGTATGTAATAAAGATGTGTTTAGCCTGTTAGCAGGCTAACCTGTAATTAATCACTAACCGTTAGCACACCAAACCGCTGATGTTATTGCTTTTTTTCACTATAAAAAGGCTTTACGTGTTATACTTTTACTTCTTTAGACGTGTTTCGTGTGAATGTTAAGCTATTAAATATCATATCGCTGTTATTTTGCTTCAGCATTCCCTCGTTTACAACTTTAGATGCATATATTCAGTTTCAGAGCAAACAGACTCTTTAATTTAATATTTCCAGTACGTAAATAAACTATAAAGACGTTGTAAACCACCGTTTTAACATGATTCATAACCTAAAAAGAGACTGTTTCATGATGTGTTGTCATTATTTCTGATTTACAGCCATTAATAGTATGTATATTAGATACCTTGTTACCTCAAATATACCTATTTGTATATATATATATATATATATAGTATGTTTTCTATATTAATTGGTCTTTTAATGTGTTTCAATAGGCTCAGCTGTTGGAGCTGAGAACACAGAACTACCAACTCTCTGATGAGCTGCGGAAAAATACAGCAGGTGAGTGGAGAACGTAACCCTAAACCTTTACTTATTCAAAACACCGGCCAACTTGTTTGTCATTAACATGACAGACTGTCATTTGTTGCTATTAGAAGTCTTATTGCACATATTCCCTTGAACTGCTTATTTTGGGTATGTATATCTGTTTAATTCTGACAAAAAGTTATGAGAGTCAACTGTCCTGTTGGTAACTGAGAGCACAATGAAATGTACTCATTTGTTTCATAATTGAATGCGCGTTGGGGAAGATATATAAAGAGAGATGTTCTAATTCTGTCTGTCAAAACTAAGTTGCCTGAGGACCTGGGGCCGGTTGCACCAGTTGTGTGTATCTCAGAACTTGGTCTAGTTCAAACATCATTGGGCATTAAGTCAAAATCTATGTACTTATAAATATTGAACTTAATGTGACCTAGTATATGAATAAAGAAGTTTCGAATACTCTTTTGCTTATAAACCTGCAAAATTTCAAATGAATAAATAATTATAAGGCAAAGTTTGTGTTGTTATTATATTATATTATATATATATATATATATATGCAAATAATGATTTAAATGTTTAGTAAACCATTAACATGCAAACATGTTGTTCAGTTATTCAGATATCTGTGCAGATTCCTCAAAGTAAATGTTTTAGTCTTTAGATGTATGAATTCAGACATTTTAAGATGATTTTTTTTTAATGAAAACTTGATTATTAATTTTATTATTTGCTTAACAAATGTATTAATATTTGTCCCAGGTTAATTTTGTGTTAAAATGTTATAATTTAATTTGGATAATAATTGAATTTAATAAGTATAATTTGTTTATGTTAATGAACTTATGACAAAACAAAATAAGATTTGCAAAGTGTATAGAATTTTATTTTCAGCGCTAGCCTATGTGCTGTTTACAGTTATGTTAACAGTTGCTTGGCAATCCTACCCTGTTTATCAGTGAACTCTCTGAGAAAACTCTGATTTGTAATCACAGGCTATTATATTGACTATATATTGATTGTATAAATTTTTTGTATCATTTTATGTAGTCTGCTAATACCTAATAAAATGCAAATGATATGTTTTGGCTTGTGCAGCTGTTTTTCCAAAAGTCATAAATGCATGTATTTGTGTGTGATTGCATAAAGTGAATTTATTGTTGTGTTTCTAGTTATGTTATAACTATATTTATGATGTGTTCCAGAACTCAACAGTGTCCGTCAGAAGACCTCGAACCTGGAGAAAGACTATGTCAAAGCGCAGAAGGTAGTAGCTTTCCTTGGTTTTTCAGCGGGTCATTGCCATGAGATAGAGGTCAAGCTTTACTGCAGACCTTGTGAATTTGCTTTGTGTGCTGTTTTCTTGCCTTCTCTTTTAATGGGCTGGGAGTAATTGACTGTTCTGGCCTGTTCCTTGTTTTTCTCCTAGAGGTTCTTTTTCTTCTTCTTTTTTTTTTTTAACAATAGACCGTTTGCATGCATTGCAACACGCCATCTCTGTCACTTGCCTTGGTCATGTTGTAAGATAATGTGATGCATTGTGTCTGTGCCTCAGCATTGCCAAACCACTCAGAAGTCTGTATGAATTATAACTTTGAAGACTTTTGCTGAAAATAGTTCTGTTTGGTCATACTAGTTTTGAGCAGTTCATTTTTAAAGCAGTAGTTCAACCAAAAATGCACTCGCCCAAATGCAATTTAAGATGTAGATGAGCATGTTTGTTCATCAGAACTGATTTGGAGAGATTTATCATTACATCCTTTACTCGTCAGTGGGCCCTTTGCAGTAAATGAGGTGGGTGCCGTCAAACAGCTGAGAAGAACATCACCATAATTTGCAAGAAATCAACAAGACTAGCAACTAATGTCTCGAGAAGAGAAAAGCTGTGTGTTTGTAAGAAACAAATCCATCATAAAGATGTTTGTCATTTAAAACTATGGGTAATATATGAGTCCTCTATCCATAATATTGCTTTCTCCTGTATAAAAGTGTGAATTAGGAGAGAAATATGCACAAATCAAGCACCATTTACAAGTAAAACCACTCTAAAACATTTCTAAACAAATTTATTAGTGGTCAATGAGGGATAGACTTTTTTTTACTAGAGGAAGTGGACTGGATTTCTGTGGATTGTAATGTTTTATCAGCTGTTTTGTTTTTTTATGGCACCCATTCACTACAGAGGATTCATTTGTGAGCAATTTGTGATATGATTTATGGTAAATTATTCCAAATCTGTTCTGATGGAGAAACAAAATTTTAGGATTGATTCTATTTTAGTTTAGATAATATGTTCATTTTTATCCTCAGGCTTTGAACAAGAGCAAGAAAGCACAGGTGAGATTTCTTCTTATATTAGTGTTTTTTTTTTTCTAACATTAATTGGTCCGAATACAAATGTTAAATATTATTCTGAGTGATATGGGAAACATCTCTGTCTGGTAACCATGTTGTATTTTTCTTTCACTTTCAGGAGGTAGATGCCTTACTCAGTGAGAATACAATGCTTCAGAGCAAGTTACACAGTCAGGAAGATGACTTCAGACTGCAGAACAGCACCCTCATGCAAGAGCTGTCCAAGGTGCTGAGCACACACACAATATTTAACCCCTGACATGACCATGAGCATGTGAACCAAGTCACTTATGTCCCAAGTTTAATAGAAATCAAAAGGCACAGAGTTTCTATGCAAGAATCAATGAAGTTAAAATCTTTTAGATCAATAAAATATTGTAATTGTTTTTTTTTTTTATCTTAACATATTCTTTTTAAAATATTGAACAGAAAGTTCAGTAGAACAGCACCTATTTGACATAGAAGCATTATATTATAAATGTCTTTCATGCCACTTTAGCAATTTAATGTTTTCTTCCTGAATAAACATTAATTTTAAAAAACAAGTTTTTTTTCCCCTTCAAACTTTCGAAAATACTGTAAGCACTAGAACAAATGTTGCACATCACAGAAGACAATACATGCCCATCATATGTTGTCACATCAGAATCAAACAAGTTCTTATATTAATGTTTCGCCCTATGTTGTAGTTATGTTCCCAGATCGAGCAGTTAGAATTAGAGAATCGGGGACTAAGGGAGGGTCAAGGGCTGGAAGGACCTGCCTCAAGCCCCACCTCTGCTCCAGTGGATGCTGAGCTCCTGCGTCTACAGGCTGAAAACTCCGCCCTGCAGAAGAAATTAAAAGGTGAGAGAAGCTTATGCATGCAGTCCAATTTGTACAATTTAGTCTAAGAATTCAGCTATATCATAGTATTCTCTCTGCGTCTATTCAGCACTTCAAGAATGTGCAGATGTTAATGATGGAAAACCAACACTCATCGATGGATCGGCCAGCACTAATGGTGTCCAATCAGATGCCAGCGGTCATAGTGATGACCCTTCGGCCTCAGGAAATGATCAGATTGATCAGGTAACAGATAATTGGTTTGAATCTCACCGGGGTTGGGTTGCTGTATCATACAGTGGAGGTTCAGAGTGAAAGAACCAATGTTATGAAAGGACTGCAGCTTCTGCTGGTATAATAATTACACCATGTGCAGAAATACTCTCAGATAACAATCGATGAAGACATCTATACTGCAGTCGAGTGTGATTGTCATTCATCTCCTGGTCTTAAGTTTGGTGAGCAGTTGGATATTCCTAAGCGACTTCCTAAAAATACCAGTTTCAGTCAAAGTAAACAAGGTAGTTTACTCAGTCAGAGTATCCTAACAGTAGAGTTTCAGAGTAAATCAATTATTCAGCTGCTCAGTGCCACACTCTTTATCAGGAGGAGTTTGCTGGAGTTCTCAGAGGTCATGTTTAATGCAGGGGTTACAGCTGCTGGATGAACTGTGGCCAGACACAGCAGAGACACCACCATCAGCTTTTTCTATGAGGTCAGCCCAGGAAAGGGAAAATAAGGACACTGAACAGGAGTCTAGTGTTTGGCTACCACACCCCATTCATCAGCATTCATTTGTAAAAATGTAATCGGTTATTCTTTATATCATTTGTCACTTTTTTGTTTGAAACATTCCCAATTTTACAATATGGTGCAATTTCTTGAAATTAAAACCGAATATCCAGCCGGAAATAATGTAGAATGAGACTTGATTTCATACTGATTGGATAATAGAAATAAGTAGGTTATGAGGTTAGTGGTTAATATTATTTCCCAGCCTTAAATCAGCAGAACACTTGTTTAAGGGTCCGTGCATCTTGAGATATGATTTATTTATTTATTTATGTTTAACAACTTTAGACAGCATTCTAAAAATGCAAGCATAATATGCAACACGTAAATGCAGTGTAGTGAGAAGGTCTAGTAAAATCTTCTTTAGAGTTACTTGCACTGATGAGTCATTCACTGCAAGTCCAGTAACGTTTATTACAGACGTAATTGGGGTCATCTTGTTTCCAATGACATGGTCAGGTTTCATAAAATGATTTCCTTTCTGCTATATTTACTTGGGGTTTTATATATAGAGCCCTTTGTAGAAACCAAACCTGCTGTTAAAATTGTTTTGTTTTTTTGTTGTTTAGACAGAAGTGCAAGTGCAAAGCGTCAAACCCGACCTGCGAGATAATGAACTCAGCGGTGAGTACATCTTTCTGACTCCTTTTTTTTTAAAAGTTGTGACCTTATCAAACTCACTGAAGACTTAACTGAGTAGAATCAGGGAAGGTTGTGTTCTGGATCTTCATGTAGCAGCACAAAGACTTGACTTTGAGTGAGCATCAGTTGAACACTTCTCAAACTCAAGATGTTTTAAGGGTCGTGTGCATTAATATCTGTTAACACTGGGTTTCAGAGGTGGCATTAAAGCTTCAAACGGAAATGGAGGAGAAATGCTTACTGAGGGAACAACTCCAGACACTAGAGGTAAAAACATCAGTTTTGCCCTCTAAATACCCATGACAGCAGGAAACAGACAAAAGGACAAATGTGCTAGGATTCATTTTGCTGATAAGTGTGTATTTTTACCCTCACCACGGGTGCTAATTTTGGGCACCTTCATGCTCTCCTTGTTCCAGCGAATACTTTCATACCTATGATTAAACTGGCATTTTGCAGGTTTAAATATTTGTGATGTTTCTAGGGTTTATGCATAATTTGCTTATGAAAAATATTTGAAAATATGTATATATTTTTCGTATTTTCAATTGCAGCTTTAAATATTTTATTTGTGTTTGATTCTGATAGATGTGCTTTTTCAAAGAGCAGATTGTATGCTTTATTTTTTTGTACTCCCATACAAAGACTTTGTATATTTATTTGAATTTTCAGACGTCTAAGCAGGCAGAAATCACAAAACTACAAGAAGAAAATGCTAAAGTAAGTGTTGTGTGTGTTTCAGCATGTATGCTCATTGATAAAAATGCCAGTTATAATATGTTCAATATGTTTTTTGTTTGTTTGTTTTTTTAGTTGTCTGATAAGTTGAAGAAAAAACAAGAGAGGTAAGTTGCTTTTATGTTTGTTTTTTTTTAATGTTATGTGTTCAAAGCTCTTTCATTTTATAAATACCATATTTTTCAGGTGTTCTGGTGGCATACGAAAAGGCTATAATATTTTTGGTTTAATTTAGGCTGGAATTTAGTTAAAATACTGGTCTTGGTCATTGGTTTGCTGTGCACGACTGTGCTCTAATCAGAACACAACAGAGATATTCACCTCAGAAAATAAAGTATCTGCGTAATTTCCCAGGAGCTGTGTGTCACATTTTGATTAACCTTGATTTCCTGAAATGCTGCGCGGGTGGGCTTTTGCTGAAATAAACTTCTGTGATTACGCGGTTTCATGACCACACAGTCTTCAACAGAAAGACCAATGGCCAAGGTCAGAACTCTCGCTGTATAATCATTTAAATTTCAGTTCGATTCATTTTGTCAACACTATATTTGCTTCAGAGGACTTGGATAAGCGAGTCGAATGGGATTATTCTATGATACTTGATATTTTTCTTTTGAGTGGAAGGCTAGTTGCTGTTCATTATGAATACGTTCAAGCAGGACTTCTTTGCATTTATCTCTTCATGTTCTGAAAAAGAAAGAAAGTCATAAGGCAGAGTGTTGTTCTATTTATAGGTGAACTGTCCAGTGCGTATGTTTTTCACCCAACATAGTCTGAAACTTTTTAGTAACACTTTAGTATATGGATTAGCTTATTAGCTATTATTAGCATGCATATTTTTTTTATTAGTACTTGTATAATACATGACCGTTTTCTAATCCTACCTAAACTTAACAGCTACCTTACTAATTATTATTAAGCTTCAAATTAGAACTTTAAGCAGACAAGAGCTGTAGTCAGGGGTTTGATAATAGCAAGAATTGGAACTTTAAATAAAGCGTGACTAATTTTTCTATGTGGCCCAAAATGTACTTAATCAATTCAGACACATGCAAGCCTATTTTCAGTGTTCAAAACTTTATTAAAGATTTTTACCTTATTCTCATTTTAATTTCCACTTCCTCTTTTTTTGGTTTATGCACACTGTAAAACATTTTTGTGGAAAATTCACAATAAAAAATGGCAGTTGTGGTTGCCAGAATTTCACCGTGAAAGTTTACATTTAGGTTTTACATTTTTAACTGGAATTTGCAGTTAAATACCTTAATTTTAGTAACTCTTATGTTACTTTTTGGTGTATTGTGATACACTGATAAACACCAAAAGCAGGTTGTGATGAGAAAGTCACATGATGAAGCAGCTTTTTAATATTAATATAAAAAAAACCACAAATATGACGTGTAACACAGGGGATTCTGGGTATGTCAATTTACGGTTATTCACTGTAAATTCTGAAGCCTTTTTCACTTCCAGAAACTACTATATACTATAAAATAAAAATACTCTACCCCATAAGTGTTTATCAAGGATAAAAATGAACATTTTTGCGAAGAAACTCCGTCGACATGACGCTTTACGTTGTTGCGACATGCTTTACGTCATGCTTTACACAGTTAACTCGTGAATGCTTAAAGATGGAGATGCAAGAGGTTGAAGATGAATGCCCGGAGTCGCAACAAACTGAAACTGCTATGCAGGCAGCAGCCCAAGAAGTACTTTTACCAAATGGAGTGGGTCCGTCAGTAATTTGGTTGCATTTTGGCTTCAAGAGCTCCGACACGGAGCAGAAGACAGTCATGTGCAAACTCTGCCAAAATACTTTTTCCGCACCCGATGCTAACACAACAAATCTCTTTTACCACTTGAAGGTCCACGAAAAAGAATACGGGAGAATCGAAGAAATGCGACGTAAAGAAAGTTGTGAAACAGCCCAAATTTATAGCCAGCCTAAAATGAAAGAGTCTTTCATAAAAAGCACACCGTATGAAAAAACGTCCTTGAAATGGTTGTGCACTTTAATTTTTTTTTAATAATACTATTTAAATAACTATGATGTGGATAAAAAAAGTGAAGGCTACTGTAGCTCTATCTCCACCACATCTGTTGTCATTTGATACATTTATATTGCTAAACTAAAATGTATTTTTCTCATTTGTGACAGCTCAATTAAATGTCACTTCAAAATAAAGCTGCAAAAAAAAAGGATGCAATGATATTTTTGTCAGAGAATAACTGAAAACGTACTTGATTGTGGTATATCATTATCGTGATATAAAATAATCCATATCGTGATATATTTCCATATCGCCCAGTACTAGTGCCGTGTATGTTGTGCTAGCCAGCGTGACAGTTGACATCGTGGCCGTGTTTTTAAAAGAGATATTCTTTTCTTTATGGGTACAAAAAAAACTTGCTGCAAAACTACAGCTTGCTGTGATTAATTGAGGAAGACAGTGATGGAGTGATTTCACGCAAAACTTGCTGAAAAATGGAAAAATAAAAGTTAAGCATGGTATTAATGGACGATTTGAGCACATTACCTCCTCAAGCGCAAGATGAATGACTTTCAATCCCCCATTTAACTCGAGTCCTCTTACTCTGCACAGTGGCTCTCAGCCAATCAGAACTCTCGGTGTGATTACATCATCCTTAGTGTTCCCTTCTTGGATGCCGTGTTAACTCAGCTGTGGCTTAGCGACAGTCTCCGTGTCAAAGTAATGAGTCTGAACGTGAACTTGTTGTGCTGGCACTCACTGTAGACTGCTGTATCAGCACAGACTGCCTCCCATCCGCAACCCTCGGGTCAACACGGACCTGTTTTCCTTGATCAGGAGATGCTGCCTGTTATTTATCACTGCTGTATGGGGTTTTTTTTAGGGCCAATGAGGATTCAAGTCTCTTTATGCTTCTCTTACAGCTTCCAGCGACTGCAAGTTGAGAAGGAAGCACTTTACAATGACAGCAGGTGAGAAAGACAAACCCAGCAGAGCAGTTATTTTGTGATAAAGCTCAACAGGGAGTATTTAGCAGCCTGGGTTCTGGAAATGGATTTCCCATTTATTTTCTCAGTGAAGGGTTGTAAGGCTGAAGATGAATAGCATTTTTTTTTTTTTTTTTTTACATTTCATTCAAAATGAAAAACCAAGCAAAATAACTACTTTACTATAAACCTGATTGGTGGATTTTGTATCAGGGCTGTGGGTATTGTACCTCTGACTTTAGGGCACTAAATTAAAGAGTGTAAAATACCTGTGAATATTGCAAATTTCAGTTAAAATCCCTCTTGATTTAAAAATGCGCACGCTCACCTTTAAGTTATATGTGCCGTCAGAATAAGAGTCCAAACAGCTGATTAAAAACATTGCAATAATCCACGCAACAATCCACTATAATCACTCTTATGCGTTTTGTTATTTATAGCTATTTATCTGTTATTCTGTGTCCATGTCTATGTATTCTCATGATGTCATTTCCACTCTCCCGTAATGTTTTTCATACTGAATTAGCAGTTTTGGTATTCATCCCATGATGCCTGGAAATAGACCCAACCACACATTAGTCACATCAAAGCCCTCATAGCATATGATGCATTTGTTTCCACAGGACTAAAATTGATGAGATCCAACAGAGGAAAGAGGAGGAGCTTAAATCCATAAACCTTCGTGTGCAGAAATTGCAGACAGATTTAATGGCTGCCAACCAGGTGAGAACCGCTCAGGCCCACCCTGCCAAATTCCCTAATATTAAAGCCCATTTGTTGTACATCTCGATCGATGGATGGCCTCTAAGGGAGTATGATGATAAACATTTGCAAACCCTTGGGGAGTGGGTTAAAGACTGCAGTCAGTGCTTCAGGATCAGACTCTGGCACTGAGGCACATCTGCAGAGATTAATGGAGCGTAGACACGCTGCTGCATCCATCACTGTCATACTAAAAATGCATTGAATCTTCCTGCCCGTGTGTGATTTCAGAACGTCGCTGAACTGAAGGAGCAGTTGCAGAGTAAACAGAAAGAGCATGAGATGGCCATCCATGCGCTCAAAGATCAGGTAGTGCACAAAATGTGAATTTTCTTTTTTTTACACCATTGACTAAATTAAACAAATGAGTGTAGTTTGGTCATGCAAGCACATTTAACACGTTTTAATGTTGCATGCTGTTTAGTACACAGTGCATACTGCAGATTATGTTATATTTCAAACAAGACACAAATAGGAAGAAAACAGAAGATTAATTGTTGGTTAAAACCTTCATTTAGCATTTCTTTTAATGTTTATTCTATCACAGATGGTCGTTAGCGCAACTCCAGTGAATCAATCTGCAATTTCAGCGTCTGCTGATTCGCTGTTTACTAACAGGTTTATAAATGGGGGAAAAAAGCAAGCAATTCATTTCTCAAAGCAATGAAAGTGAATGTGGATGAGCTCCAAAAATAACAAAAGAGCACAGGAAAACTTTTGTACTATATTCCAAGCCTTCTGGAGGAATATCAATGTGATTTATATAAGGATTTAAACACATTTTAATAGAACATTTATTTAAAAATTATATTAAACCACATTTTTATTCAGGAAATATATTAATGGACATTTTTATCATCATATATTTATCATTAAATTGAAAAATTATTATTGTTATAGTTAATGTTAATTTAATTGTATATGTAATTAAATTGTGCTCATGGATATTCATGAATGCTAATAAGTTACCATTATATAATTTGCCGAAGTTGTCAACAAATATGAATGAAAAGGATTTATTGTGAGTTCAGAAGACTTTATTGATTATTAAATGTATATTTTGGTTTGGTGCAACATAAGTGTGAGTAAAAATTACTGAATATAAATTTTTGATGTTTTGATATTAATTAATATGAACCACACCGATCTTTCTCCTGATAGCAAACTTTGTGCTTGAGGAGAAGTTGGTGAAGTTTATAATTACCCAGAGAGCAGCCTGTTTAATTGAGCGTTTATGGATGATGGTGCTCAGGATCAGCTGAGTAATTAAGGATTAGTGGGGCTCAGTGCAGGTGGCTCAGGGGCACATGCGCTCCACTGGGGCCCCTGAGGGAAGGGCCGCTCTTATACTGCCGTCGGTCCTGCCACCACAAATGTGTTTCACTTCCTCCATGAGGTCACAAATCTTAATTAAGCAGCTGCCTCTAATGAACAGCAAGCAGATAAGGATGAAGAACCTCCCTGTTCTGTTTTTCCATGCAGAACTGCTTGACTGGGTCGCTTCTGTTTGATGTGGATTTTCTAACTCAACCTGTTTCTTCTCTCTTTTTTCCACTTGTTTTGGGCGTTCTTTTTTTATCATCTCTTGTCTCACTCTCCCCATCTGTCTTTATTCTTGTTCATAAACTGGACACATCTTCATTCATCAATTGCATCATCTTCTTTCTCTTTGCTATGTTCTCTTCCTTATACTCTTTTCATTTTCTGTTTCTGTTATGTGTTTTTTTTTTCATATTTAATTTTTTTAAATTTCTTAAAAATGTTTCTTTTTTGAATATTTTTGGTGTTTTCATCATGTTTCTTTTGTTTTTTTATTTCATTGTTTTTTCATGTTGTTTCTTTTTTTCCTCAAATTGTTCATAATTTTCCCTTTCTCATTGATTTATTTAATTCTTTTTAATATAAAAAAATCTGGTTTCTGGTATCTGTTGGTTTTGTCTGATTTTTATATTTTTATTAAATTTATTCTTTTTTTTTATTCATTAATTCTTAAATCTACCTTCTCCTCATTGTACTGTACTCTTTTGTTCTTTTATTTCAATCTTTAATTTGTTTTTGTTTCTTGATTTGGTGTTATTTTCTTTTTTCTCCCGATTCTTTCTCTCTCTGGGTCTCTGGGTCCTGTGGGCTGGTTTTGTGTTTGGGCGGAGCTACAGGTAGCGTGTCAGAGCGCGGTCAGTCAGGAGCAGGTGGAGAGCATGCTGAGTGAGAACGATGCTCTCAGGACAAATCTAGCAGCCCTAGAACAGGTACCTGACCATGATACAGAATCACGACCTTCATCAACTCCACTTCCTGCATCATCTTCACTCAATGACTGTGGTTTAACACACGTTCTCTTTGTACCATTGACTGTTCATACACGCATACTAATGTCACTATTATCAACTTTATTGTCACTGCCTATATTACTACTAAAAACTAAAGAAATGGACAAATCACTCTCAATTCACACCAATTTCTTTGTTGTATCTATATAGTTAGGTTTAGGAGCAGGCTTTGGCTCGGGGTAATGTGCATGTAGTTATGCATAATTTGTAGTTGTTATAATGTTTTGTACATGCAACGTGTAACAAGGACACCTTGAAAGAAAGTTTTACCTTGTTTTTTTTTTTTTTTTTTTTTTTTATAATTGTTTTATATGAAATTTGATTAGTGTCTGTAATTCAAGAATCTGTCATAACTTAAAACTGAAATTAAAACCGCATATTTAAATACTGTTTTAGTTTATTGCTCACCACCCAAAATCATTATACCTGTTTATTTATTTATTTATTTATTTCAGAATGACTTGCATTGCATTTAAGGTATACTGTATATTTACATTAGTACATGCACTCCCTGGGAATCCATTATCATTTGTTAGCTATACCTAAATATTAATATTTAAATGTATTTTAATGTGTGTAAATAATTTAATTGACATGGTGTATAAAATATGAGACCAAAGCCTAAGAGCACTCTAAGCCTGCAGTTTGAAAAAGTTTCTGTTATTAATATATTCATGCCTGTGTGTTTTTGTTTAGCCTTTTTATTATTATTTATTTTTTGCATGTGTTCACACATTCATATATACATATGTGTATTGCATCATGCATGAAGGTTTATATTTGGCTTGAAAGCCCTCGTGGGTATGTTTATATTTATGTTGTATTCAGCACTGTGCTGAATTGCATTTCTCTGCTGCTCTTTAGTATTTTCTGTTTCTTAATAATTCTTCTTTTGTCGTCTGTAGGCAGTTTCTTGCTTATACACTGGATTTGGCCTAAATAAGACTTAATTCGGTTGTCTGGGCTTCTTTGGGTGTATATCTGAAACACTCTGTGTGTTTTTTACAGATCCAAACAGTAAAGACTCAGGAACTGAATTTGCTGAGAGAGCAAAGTCTGGCACTAAATGCAGAGCTTCAGCAGAGACGCACTGAACAAGAGAGCTTCCTGGCACAGAAAGATGATCTCAACTCACAGCTGCAGGTATTTTGGCACCTGTTAACTATAAAAACCAAATTAAAATACTAAGATATGTGTTTCTAAATATCATTGTGCTCTCATATTGTTTGTTAATATTATACACTGCTCAAAAAAAAAAAAAATGAAGGGAACACTAAAATAACATCCTAGATCTGAATTAATGAAATATTCTTATTAAATAAATTTAGTAAAATTTAGTAACCCATGGAGGTCTGGATTTGGAGTCATACTCTAAATTGAAGAGAAAAAACACACTCCAGGCTGATCCAACTTTGATGTCATGTTTTTTAAACAAGTCAAAATGAGGCTCAGTAGTGTGTGTGGCCTCCACGTGCCTGTATGACCTCCCCTACAAAACCTGGGCATGCTCCTGATGAGGTGGTGGATGGTCTCCTTGGGGATCTTCTGCATCTGCCAACTCCTGGACAGTGCAACGTGGAGTTGGCGGATGGAGCGAGACATGATGTCTCAGATGTGCTCAATTGGATTCAGGTCTGGGGAGCAGGCGGCCAGTCCATAGCATCAATGCCTTCATCTTGCAGGAACTGCTAACACGCTCCAGCCACATGAGGTCTAGCATTGTCTTGCATTAGGAGGAACCCAAGGCTAATTGCACTGGCATGTTTTGTTATCGACAAAGAGAATTTGCGGAAAGAAATATTTGAGAAATTTGCTGTCTCTAGCCTGTTTCCATCCAAAAAGTTTGAGTTTTCATGTTTTTTTAGTCTACTTTATAGACTATTAACATACTCCAGCATCAAGCAATATGATGTTCATTAGCAGATGCTGTTGTATTATTGTTGTTTTTTTTTGTTCTTTTTTTCTGATTAACTTCTTAATTAGACTGTACTGGAAACAGGAATGTTAATTTTGCTTCTTTTATTTCTCCTAAACGACATTTGTTAAGCCATTAGCTATTAACCAACAAGATTATGCTAAATTACAATGAAATTAAATTTGAATTGATACGTGGTTGTGACCCATTAAGAAATAGCTTAATTTGTTTCCATGGATTAATTTTATACATGAAAAAATCTGCATAAACAGAACATGAGGATTCACACCACATCACCACATCAAAAATATTTTTTAAAAAAGGGTCGTGATTTAAAATTTTCTTTTCTCTTTGGAGTGTTACAAGCTAGATAAGATCCCTGAAGTTGCAAAGAGATATTCTTTATAAAAGTTACGATTTGTCCACACCCCCCTAAAATGCCTAATTTAAACACGCCCCCCCCCCCTTTTCCACATTCACAAACATTCTTACGCAAAGAAAGAAGGCAGAGCTATTATTCTCACTGTAGTGTTGCTGCAGTGCCATGTTTAGGAGACGCTGTGTTTCGTTGTGAAAGTGAAAGTACTTTGTTTTGTTTGCTTCCATAAGAGTCTATTCAGCCAATCACGACTTACTGGATAACTGGCCAATCAGAGCACACCTTGCTTTTTTAGACAATGAGCTATGTACAAATAGACCCGTTTCAGGAGCCGGGGCTTAAAGGAGATAAAAAAATGTGTGTTTTTTGCACCTTGCGTTACACCAAATACACAAAATAATGTTCTTTTTTTAGCGGCATCATGTTACCCCTTTAGAAGCCTTTCATTGATATAGTTAAGTATCTTAACATTTGAATTCAGGGCCTTGATTTTGAAAATGATTTGACTACTTCTTGCTAATCAGGAGTCAAACCGAGCGAACAGTCGACTTCTGGAGCAGCTCACTGAACTGGGTCTGGAGAAGGACAAGCTACAGCAGGAGTTAGAGGAGGCCAGAAAGGTGACGACACACACAATCCTTCTTTTTATCTTCTGATTTAAACATTCAGTCAGTTCCCACTGCAGCAGGTAAAAGTAGTTTGACGTTTGCGGCACCCTGCTATCTCTATCTTCATTTAAGCTTCTTTAGTGAGTCAGTTCACTCTGCTGGTTCGCTCATCAGTTAATGCTTTGATCTTTTGACCTTCATAATGACTTTATTAATGTAAAAGCCACAATCGGATTTAGCCACAAATGAGCTCTGAAATGTTCACCTTTGGAGCTCTTTTGTATAGTTTTGTTTTTGTTCTTCCCTCTAGAATCTACTGTGATGTTAGTCAAGGTTTTTTGTGCCAAAACTAGTTTTTACAGTTTTAAATAATCATTTTCAACCATCTTTCTGACCCTTTGAATTTAACAACAGGCTGTAGCAACGTAGATCCTCCTGATATAACACACTTTTTAAATCTATATCAAATTCACCACAAAAATAGAATCATGATATATAAATATTTTGTAGTTTGGGAAAAGAAGAAAAAAAATTATATATATATATATATATATATATATATATTCCCAGTAATTCCTCTTTGGGGAAAATTTGCAAATTGTTGGAAATAAAAATAATGAAACTAAAACTATCTAAAAAAGATTTTGGGGTCCAACTTGACAGATACAGATAAAGTTTAATGGCAAGTTTGTGTCTAATGTTCTTTGCCATTTCAATTTCTAGAGAAGAAAGTCACTTATTCTTGTTTTTCTAGACTGCAGATAAGCGTAAAGTCATGCTGGATGAACTGGCCATTGAAATGGCGCAGGAGAAGTCACGGCACAAAGAGGAGCTCAGCGATGTGCGCTTGCAGCATGAGAAGGAAGTGCTGAGCATCAGGGCCCGCTATGAGAAGGAGCTCCGCGGCCTCCACGAGGAGAAGAACCGCACAGAAGAGGAGATCCGCTCACAGCTACGGGATGAGAGAGTAAGGAAACTTTGTGGGTTGCAGGTTGAGAAAACTTGTAGGTGGAGACCCAAACATTTAACAAAGCACTTAACCTCAGGTTTCTCCAAGTGGATTGATTTTTGTGTACTTTGGACAAAAATCTGCTAAATATCCCCTCACAATTTTGTTGTTTTGTTTTTTTCAGGCTCGTACCAAAGAGCTGGAAGGTCTTCAGCCATATGTGGAGGAGTTGAAAGCTCAGGTTCAGTCTATGGAGGGGACAAAGGGCTGGTTTGAGCGCAGACTCAAGGAAGCAGAGGTGTTGTGTGTTAGCAGTCATCTCTAACAGTTTCAGAGATGGAAACTGCCTTTTGCTGTTTACATGTGACTACATCAGTATCATTCCGACCACATGATGTCAGTGTTGTTTTTGTCGTTATCTGTGTAACAGACTTTACAGTGCCAAATGGTAAAGAGCATTTGTAGTGGATTCATTGTTGGAATTCAATTTGAATTGAATTGAAGTAAATCCTCTAAAAATGTACTTGTTTTCATCATTTGTCAGTTTTATAGCCTGTAACTTTAAAGTCTGAAAGATAAAAGTAACAAAGTAATTTCAAACTTAAATGTTATAGGCTTTGAAACTGTCAGCTGGTAAAAATTTTTGTTGATTTACCTAAAAATACTGAAAATAATCACTCTCGGATGTCTGGGTGATTTAATGCTTGATATTGGTTTCATTTGTATGTGGTTTGAGCAGGAGACCATGGAAAAGAACAAACTGGACCATGCAGAAGAGATCCAACGCTTACAGAAAGATCACACACTTCAGCTGGAGGTAAACTTTTGGATGCAATCATAAAAACACAATTGGTGTTTGATGGCGCTCAACAGAGCACAGTCAGCTAAAGCAGATGAAGAAATGAGCAGCTATATTTAGCCATATCAAATCTTGTCTATATGGCACATTTGTTGTCTTCATACATTCTCAGGAACACATCAGAACTCTGTCACATCTCATTGACTTGATGGATGATTGCTTCACATAGAACTATACTTAATGAGCTTTAATGACAATATGAATTTCATGAAATATGTTTACCATCTGTAGGTGGTCAAAAGTTAAGAATTTCTCAATAAGGTTTTGGAAACCCAAGGTTAAATCTCATAAAATGACTTTGGTTTTCTGTGAAGTAGATGGAGTACATTTGATGGCATTTAGTTTATTATTCTGCTGACCTGAACTACCAAGAAAGTCCTATAGCCAGTCAATCTCTGGCCTGACATGATTTTATCCACCTAGATCATAAAAAGGTGGATATTATATTACCGTTTAATATTATTTCTACCATGCCTGCAAAGTTTGGGTTATGTCAGCACAAAAGAAAAATTATTTCAGAAGCAAAAGTTGTTTTGATGAAAGATTTTGAGAACACAATTTATTTTCTTTAGAACTTTTCTCTTGTGCTGACATAACTACTGCTTACAAATTTTTTACTTCTTTTATTTTATCCTGTTCTTTGGGCATTAATAAGATTACCCAGTAATATCATATCCTACTTTTCAAGTCTGTGTTTTAAAGAAGTAAATACAGCTCATTGGGCTAATTCTGTCCAGAATTCATCCACTGTGCATTTGAATGAATGAATGAACATATCTTCCCACCTTTTCTCAGGCAAAAGCTGCAGAGGTGGAGGCAGTCAAACAGCAAGTGACGGAGATGCAGAAAGAAAGAGAAGAATTCAACAACACAATCAGCAAACTCAAACAGGTGCGAGAACAGAATGCAGTGTTTTGTAGCTCTCTGCAAAGTCTCCTAGTGGCTCCGCTGGAGCGTTTGTTCTTCAGGATGTGGAGAACCATGTGTTTTTAAGATGCTAAATAAGGCACGACTCAGATGGAGGATATTATGGGGGTGTGATTGCTGAAGCTCACCAGTAATTTCAAATGTGACTCAAGAACGATGCATGACTCAACAGTAGGACGAGATTGTTCTTTGTGTGAGCATCTGGTGCCAGCAGCTCCTGGAGGATGTTTGGTTTTCAGAAATGCAAAATTGGTGTTTCCTCATCTGATCTGAATATCTTTTTTATAGTGGTATGGTTGTTACTGCATTCTAAAAATTAAGATTTAAACGTCGTAAACTATGTCATAAACTGCACAACTTTTTGATGGGGAGTAAGATTTTTTTCTTTTTTTTTTGAAAGATGGATTCTAAAAAAAAGATTGTTTACAAGATTTCCATTTTAATCAATGTTAAACACAAATTATTAAATCTTTTAGGGTTTCCACTGATATATTTAGTACATATATTTTCAATAATAAATGTGTCTTAAATCAGCATATTAAAATGTTTACACATAATGTTTATACATTTTTAGCAGTAATGTATATTCACAGTTATTTGAAAATAATAGTTTGATGATAGTTTTGAAAATAAAGATGATTCGATTAACTAAAATAACTTTTTTGTGTGTATGTCAGGAGATTAAAGATACAGTGGATGGACAGAGAATCCTGGAGAAAAAAGGTAGTTCAGTGGTAAGTAGGCAATCCAGCAAGGAGAAAGAGATGAGTCAGGGCTTTCCCTCTCTCCATTTCCCAGAAAGTGAATTAATATAGTCCCAGGCGATGGGCAGGACACCTCTCTGCCCTACAGACCTGAAACCAGACCTCCCATTGATGAGGGTCGATCAGCTTTCATTAATGCTGTAGCTGTTTCATCAATAGAATCTCTTTTGACACTTCATTGATTGTGTGTGTGTGTGTGTTTCCAGCTTCGGAACCTGTCCATACGTTTAGCTCAATGAAAGTTTTGGTTATAGTTTTTCTATGGCATCATTTATTAGTCTGTTTATTAGGTTACAAATGCAGTTCCTCTGGGATGTTCCTTCCTACTCAAAGTGATTTTGGCCACAAAATGGATGAAATTTCATAGATCTTCCCCTCTTTTCTCCTTCCGACAAAAACAAAAGGATTTTGTAGTGCTACTGCGGGAAAATGGATGGACAGGATGTTGATATGAAATTGTTGTCTCAGTGTACTATATATATATAATATATATATTTTAGGTTGCTATTTTACTATGTAATGCAGTGATATCTAGACATTTAAGATACAAGATTGCAACAGAATCTTCATTTTTTGGTGAACTATCCCTTTAAGTTTGGCTTAGTGTCCAAATACATTTGGGGCCACTGTATAGACTGGTCTAGTCTGCTAAATGTCCATCAGGCGTCAAAATAATACCTGTCATGTTGTGTCTGCAGCTGAAAGACTTGAAGAGGCAGCTCCATCTGGAGAGAAAAAGAGCTGATAAACTCCAGGAGCGGCTGCAGGAAATCCTAACCAACACTAAGACCCGCACAGGTGAACACTTTCTCTGTCCCTACATGTTACACTTAAGATTTTGAGACATACTCCTCCATCATCATATAAAGCGTTCGTTAGTACAGGGAATAGAGCTTTTTAGAGCTGTCAACCACCCTCTCAGGTGATTTAAACTCCGATAGGCTGCTATTTCATCACATGGGCGGCATGAATGAAAAATTCAAAGCAGGTAAGTAAATATGTGGCGCTGTGCATAAATAAGGCAGCAGATGAAGACTGCAAAACGCTACAAATGAGACGAACCCAAAGTATGTTCTAACCACCTGAAGTGAATTCCAAAGTGCTCATCCGCTTTGTTCTTGCATCAGGCTCCTGTGGGATGTTGAGCAGTTCACTTTTCTGCATCGGCTCATTGGCTATAAATAGTTTTTCAAGAAGGCAGATTACATTAATGTAGTTTTTCTTTCACATTACTGTGTTATTTCATAACTTTGAGATTTTTGGCTCACTTTTTACAATCCGATAAATTGCTTTCGCTTGACCTATTTCTATTCTTCATTGAGCATAACTTGAAATACAGTCAAATGGGTTGTGAACCCTTTTTTTTTGATTGACTTAAGCTGCCCTTTTGACTTTTTTTTGTTTTTGTTTTTGAGATATCAAGTCAATTTTATTTATAAAAGCATTTTCACAACACACGTTGATGTCAAAGCAAAAAATCAATAAATTTCTGCCCTTTTTTATTAGATATTAAGTACTTTTTTGAATACAAAAAAGTACAATTTGAATATTAGTGATGTTTATAACTTTCTTCATTTCATGCGGCTCATGTTGTCATAATAATGTTCACATATTGGACCGCTTGGTTAAGATGGCGTAACATTATAACAGTCTTCTGTTTGTGCCGCCTTCGTTTACTTAATCGTTTTCATCGCTTTTGCTTAAATTCTCTGGTACAGACTCCTTCACGAAACTAGACATCCAATCAGAGTTCTCAATTTCCCCAATGCTGGTTCAACATGCTGAATTGGGCTGACGAGAGGCGATGAGAGCCGTCAAGTGGAACACTCCAAACTTACCAGAGAGCCGATGACAGACTGTTGGTTTGGTGTGCCCGGCCTTTAGTCTCAGCCACGGAACGTCACAGCCACAGAAAGTTGGTTAAACGTCTGATGGATATGACACACAAAAGTGGAAACATTTAAGGAGTTTAGAAAGTTGCCGTGACACCGAACCCCTTAACGAAAGAAGAAAGCTGTTGTGTTTATAACTGATAAGTCCACTTGTCAGGATTAACTTAATGCCGGATTTTGTGGCATATAATCTTTAAGATACGTCTGAGTATCCACACCTCAGAATGTGAAAAAGAAAAAAGAAACTAGTTGGTTGTTTGACATGTCGGTCAAACGTTCTCGGGGCAGACCTTAACCAATGAATGCTACCATGTATTCCAGACCTTTAGCCATCAGTCTGGTCATGTGAGAGTTCAGGGTTGAATTCTGTCTCAAAATCAATACTCAACTTGAGTACTGTCTCAACTTTTTAGGTGTGTTTATTCATTTGTTCCATAAAAACTTTAACTCCTGTGGGGACGGACCCCACACACAACAAGGAGGGAGAGTTGGGTGCTGTAAATATTTGATGGAGCCCCTCTAAAAATGTGCCACAGATCCATGCATACGTGCATTTGCTCTCTGTAGATTGTTGGCAGTGCCAGGGCACTCCTCTTTTGAGCCATTTATAATTTAAAGTATACTAAATGTTTAATGGTTGCTCTACAGAAAGTTTAGAATCAGACATTTTAAAGTAGGGAGCTTTATCTTTGTCAAATGTCCAGAAGGGTTTGAAAGTCCACACACGCTTTCTCAAAGAGATTTAAAAATGTGTTTTGGTTCACAGGCCCAATCTGTGGGGGGGAAAAGTAATAACTTTGCACTAAACATTTAGAGTTTATTGTTGCATTCTATTGATACCTTTTCGTTTTTTTAAAAGCAGCATTTATAGCTTTGTTCAAATACTAAGTGAACATGCTTCTACCTAAATATACCCTCTAAGGCAGCATCCCAACCACATGATAACTCCATATACAGCACACAAATAATGGGTAAAATTACCGCCAGCTTTTAATTATTCTATTTATGCATACATTTTGGTATTTAATAATATTAAGACATAGTTATTTATGAGAGTTATTTGTCATCTCAGATCTTTTCTTTTGAATCAGCCTTTGTGTTGTTAACACAACATTGATGTCTAAAAATTCTGAGTCTGCATCTTTTAGAATAGAGCTATATATATATATATTTAAGATTTATTTGGAAAAAAAAAATATATATATTTTTTTTAATCTACTGATTTACTGCTTAAACCTTTTTATTACTATCATTGTTGAAAACTACTGCTTTATATTTTGGTGGTAGCTTTTTCTTTCTTTTTTTTGTTGCATAAGTCAAAATCAACAGCATTTATTTTAAATGTAATATTTTATAATATATACCTCTTTGCTGTCACTTTTAGTCAGTTTAATTTGTCCTTTCTCAATACTGACCCTAAACTTTTTAATATTAATGTATTGCATACAATTTAATGTTACATAAAATGGATGATTTTTAACTTCTGTGAATTGTTTACTTTGTAGATTCTCTGTCCGTGAGTGCAGGTATTAATGGATGATGTTCTGCTAAATAGCCTGTATGTTAGCATGCCTAGTGCTAGCATAGATTACTCAGTTGTGTTTCCATGTTTGCTGACCCATGCTCTCTCTAGACTGCTGTGTACTGATAATGCTGCCTACTAATAATTACCTTGCAGTAACTAGTTGTTGAGCTTAATAGCGGTTACCTGTTTTTGGAAACTGCTGTTGTAAAGTTATTAAGGATGTTATGTTGATTATATGTTCAAAAAATATATTAAATGAAACAATACCATTCATGTCAACAAGCTTCTGAAACATGATAAATAAGCACAATCCAAGTTCCCCAAAACATGAGACGTACTTAATATTAAGTGCTACAAAATAACTCATTAACATATAGTTTAAAGCAATAGTTACAGTTACAGCTTGATTTGTGACAAGTTCTTCTCAATGCATAACTTGTTTCTTATGGTTATATACTTAGCAGCATATGTAGCTGATGCAGGTGTTTCCATTTTGCATAAAGGCTTGTCCTGAAAGCAGCCTTAACAGCAGCTTAAACACACTGGTGACATTAAACATACTCTTGGTGATTTATCCTCTAAAAATCGTCCTCTTTTTGCATCATGTATTTGCAGGTCTGGAGGAGCTGGTGTTGTCTGAAATCAGTTCGCCGAGCCGTACGCAGCAGACAGGTGACAGCAGTAGTATCTCCTCCTTCAGCTACAGAGAGATCATGAAAGACGGGGCTTCGGCTCCCAGCACCAATAAGGTAGAGCCGCCCACTGGGGGCCAACGACCCTTGCAAATACAGTCGCCACACTTGACGTTTCTTTTTCTCTGGCTCCCAGGAGCATTTCCTTCCTCTAGAAGCTATTAATAAACTCCCGAACTGTGTAAATTCCATAAATACACTGTTCCTGTGAAGAAACGGGAGAAAGTAATGGTTGTCGTGACATGCTGGACCATCTTATGGGACATTAGTGTTCTTTGGTGAAGAAACAAAGAAACTTTGAGATGTATTCGAGTAATTATTTTTGTTTGCAAAAGCTGCAAAGTTTTAAACTTCACCATGCAACTCGTATTCAACGTTTGTGCTACAGACAATAATGCTGCAGTCATGAATCATCTGGTTGACTTTCAAATGCATTTATCAAAGCACAGACTCCAATTCTATGCAATTAATTTGAAACACAATGCATATTAGGCATATTTGAGATATGTTAAAAAAGAATTGCCATCAAGCTTCAGTAAGGGAAATTCTTTTTTTAAGCCAGAGGGAAAATGAGACTCATGGGATGAAAAAAGTACACACAGGGGACAGTGAGAGTCTCTGGGACGAGTCGACTTTCATTTGATTGGATCGTCTCCATCTCCTTGAGATGTCCTGAAACACACCGAGGGACAGAATAGGACCACCACACGTACGAGACTGGTGGAATTCTTTCCTGTGACTTTTATGTGACACAAAACAACACAGTGTCAAAGGGATAGTTCACAAAGCAAATACATTTAAATAATACATTTAATACATTTGTTTCAACCCTGCATACTGTTATAGTATTTATTAGGGATGTAACGGTATCAAAAATATACGGTACGGTAATACCTCGGTATGAATGGCACGGTACGGTATTTATTGAATTATTTACATTAAAAACAAAACTAATAAAGAGACTCAAAAAAAGTGCCAGAAGTGTTTATTAAAGTTTACACTAAACATATCAATGGCACACACATTAGCCATCTATCTGTAAACTTGAAACAGGAACTTCAATTTTTTAATTTTATAACAAAAAATTATTAAACCTTCCACACATCCGATTTAAAACCCGCTTTAGATTGTGAGATGACGTCATGTGTCAATTTGCATATTCATTACGTCAGTGTGTCAATTCTCAATATAACTCTTTTCACTGATATTTTTAATGGTTTCTGTTGTCAAAAAAACGAAATGAATATGAAATAGTGACTGAAATGCACGCCATTATAAGGCCTAGCTCTACTTTACAAGATGTTAATCTAGATTA
>JAUMHI010000046.1:2851427-2878421 GCA_032359435.1 Enteromius unitaeniatus
TCATTTGGAAACCAAGGTCCTAGAGTCTGGAGGAAGGGTGGAGAAGCTCATAGCCCAAGTTGCATGAAGTCCAGTGTAAGCTTTCCATAGTCTGTGATGATTTTGGGGTGCAATGTCATCTACTGGTGTGTTTTGAAAACCAATGTCACTGCATCCGTTTACCAATCAATTTTGGAGCACTTCATGCTTCCTTCTGCTGACCAGCATTTTAAAGATGCTGATTTCACCAAAAGTTGGTTAAATGACCATGGTGTTGGTGTGCTTGACTGGCCAGCAGTCTCACCAGACCTGAACCCCATAGAGAATCTATAGGGTATTGTCAATAGGAAAATGAGAAACAACGAACCGAAAAATGCAGATGAGCTGAAGGCCAATGTCAAAGACACCTAGGCTTCGATACCACCTCAGCATTGAGACAAACTGAAAAAAATCACCTCCATGCCATGCCCAATTGAGGCAGTAATTAAAGCAAAATGCAGTCCCTATTAAGTATTTTAGTACATGTACAGTAAATGAACATACTTTCCAGAAGGCGGACAAATTCACTATTGGGGTTCGGGCCAGGTGGTGAGTCGTTTGAGCCCTATCGCCGGACAGCACGCCAAACAGGTTTTATATTTTATTAATTATAACTATTAAATTATAAATTAAATTATAGATTATAAATTTTTATCAAGCTAATAATCTGTGTTTATATTAATAAAATGTTCATATACAGTTGAATAATGTTCCTGTAGTTCTAAGTTCTGGAATCAAGGCATTTACCGATTCAGTTATGAATAGTGAACAAGCCTGACGTTATGTTGGCCATAAAACAGATTGCCTTACATTGATGCCCTTGAGGCAAATCTAGCATCAAGAATCTCATTGTCTTGGTGGTTGACTTTTATTTACTTCTCCTGGGCCAGTTTAGGTCTCCCTTGATTTTTTCTTTTTTATGTTCTTGTTTAAATCCGCATGTAGTTCTTCTGGTCCTTTCAATCAATTACTTTAGAAATGGAAGAGATTTAGATCTACCATTGGTGAATTGCCATTAACTGTCTTTGTCCTCTGGAGATTGGGACTCTTTTTTCATGAATACGAGAGACAGAGGCAGATTTGTTTTAGATAGTTAAGTCATGCCCCAGTCGGTCAAGAAATGATAAACAATGTTTCCCTTTGAATGCTTTTGTGCCTGTTTGTCATTATCTGGGATCTTGCTTTCAAGAATTACTTGACTTTTCCTTCAGATACAGATGCAAAGGTCTTCCTCCTGCACAGTTCAAAAAACAGCCTATTACTGCAGAGATGAGCTGTGATATTTGTCAGGATGTTACTGCGGTTGAGCTGGTGTATTTGGAAAGGTTAGTTGTCTCTCAAAAGATATGGCTGCTTTTAAAGCTGTGGAATGACAGTGAGCACTAAATTATGTGTTTTTTTGTTGGGGTCACGGTTTTATTGTCTATATAGCTGCAGTTCTGGTCCACCAGGTGCACAGTAAAAAGTCAAAATGTGCAGGTGAAAGTCTTAAGGCTCTATAAGATTGGACCTTTGTGGGTTTTTATAGGCTAGTGTACTTCTAACCACTGGCAAATATAGCTTTTATCAGATGAATGCATTACACTTCTAGAAAAACTGTATATATATATCTTAATATACAGATTATGAATAACACATTTATATATATATATATATATACACAGTGAGTTCAATAAATATTAAATCCCCCTGTGATTTTGCAAGTTCGGGGTTGTCGCTGAGCAACACAGAAGATTACAAAAGATTTTCAATTGGATTTTGGCTGTGTGCTTTGGGTCATTGTCATGTTGGAAGACCCAGCCATGACCCAACTTGGCCCTGTTCATCCTCTCCTTAATACAGTGCAGTCGTCCTGTCCCCTGTGCAGAAAAACACCCCCAGAGCACGATGCTTCCAGCCCCATGCTTCACTGTAGGTATGGTATTATTGAGATGATACTCATCATTCTTCTTCCTCCAAACACAGCGAATGGAGTTAAGACCAAAAAGTTTTACTTTGGTCTCATCTGATCTCAGGCAAATCTCAGGGAGAATCTGACTTTCTCCCATAACTCCTCTGGATCATCCAGATGGTCCCTGGCAAACTTCAGACGTGCCTGGACATTAGCTGACTTAAGCAGATCTTTGGTTTTGCCCATGTTGCTACTTAGACTTTGGCTGACTGTGGGGTGCACAGGTGTCTTTGTGACAGTGAACGACCTCAAACAGGTGCTACTAGTTTAGAATCATGAGCCGAATGTAGCTGAACTGTTTTAAAGCAAAATAACAGGTCTTTGAGGGTCAGAAATCTTAATATATATTTTAAATAAAAAATTAATGTTCTAATTGATCATCAATGCTGGAATAATTTTTTTGGAACCTGTAATGTTTTCCAGGATTCTTTGATTAATAAAATGTTTAAAAGACCAGCATTTTTAAAAATAGAATACAAGTCTTTAGTTTTAATTCAACATATCCTTGCTAAATAAAAATCTAAATAAAAATATTGACCCCAAACCTTTCAATGGTAGTGTTTATTGTTAAATGGTATTGTATATTGTTTCAAATAAATTCAGTACGTTTGAACTTTTATTCATCATATTTTTTTTTCATTCATATAGAATTTCTTTTTTTTTTATTGTATATATTTCATGCATCATATATATATATATATATATATATATATATATACTTTTTGTTTGTTTGTTTTTTACCACCAATCCATCCAGGCAATTGATCCAACAAACTCCTGATTTTCAGCCCATGCTCTATTTTGATATGTTTATGTCCACTTTCGGAAACAAGCGCAACAGCATATACACATGTGAACATTGAAGCAGGTGGATGTTCACCATTATTCTAGTTTAATGTTCTCATTCAGCCTGCATCAGCGTGACGCCGGGCACAAACTCATAAATCTGGAGCCGAATGTGAGATACGTAGACGTAATCGCTTGGATTTCTCTGTATTCTGAGGGAAGAAATAAATCACGCTTGGCACAGCCGAATGCACTCAGCCAGAAACAGTTTCAGAATGATCATCAAGCCACTATCAGAGACCCAGAACACCCACCCTATCATTACCACAAAGAATTACAGTGTTGGAGTCAGTGCGCCTCCAGGACAATTGTGAGGTTAACCCACATAGACCAGCTGTATTGTACTTCCTAACTAACACTACTTGACAAAATTTGGGACATACAGTACTTGACTGAATTTATGTTTCTAGTGGTCTGAAAGAAAAGCGTATGCTCATGCTTTTGCTAGTTTTGTGGACAAATTTAAATCTGCCTATGTGTGAATTTCAATGCATATTTCTTTCATTTTACTCATTTACATTTTACTGTTTTTTGAATGGAAAATGGTCCCATGAGCACAGCAACTCATTATATTTCATAAGCTTTTTATTAAACAGCCAACAAGTGGTCGACATACACCTGAGAGTAAATAAAAAAGAAAATACATTTTAATTTATGAGATTTATGGTTTGTGTGTGTATGAATTTTACAAAATGAAGTTATGTTTCTAAGATATGAAGTTATATTGTGATAAATAAGATAAAGAAATACTGTCTTTAACTGAAAATTTCATTTTTAATTTAGTCATTTTACTTTATTGACACTATTTTCCTATTTGATACTGATTAGTTGCTTTGAAACAACCGCAAAAGATAGAAATAACAGACTTAAAACCATTTTTTGTTGCTGAAAATACTAGTGGCACAAAACTTTTGCACAGTACTATAGTTCTCGAATTTAAGATATGAAGTTCCAGCTAAAAACATTAAAGTTAATTGTAAGATTTTTTTAAGAAGTTTTAAAATAGTACATAATTAAACCAGATATTAATTAGAAATGAACTCATTGTCAGTTATAAAGTGACTTTACCTGAGATAAAGATGTGATTTCTGAACTATAAATAAGTTAATAAATAATATTTGATCTTAATTATGAGATGTGAGTTCCACATAAAAATAAAGTTTTAAATTATGACATAAATTGTAAAGTCACACTGTTTGAGATTATTTCATATAATGGCAAAATCATGACATGAAAAGTGACCATTATGCAAAATTAAGTTAAAATTGTGAAATCAAATGCCATAATGAGTTATAAAGTAACATTATGTGAGATAATAGTGCCACTGCAAGATATTGAAGTTTGTAATTTCGAGAAATTAAGTCATATTGAGTTATGTCTTATGATTAATAAATGTTTTATATTATATATTAAAATAAATATATGTAATATATAATTTTATATATATATATATATATATATCAATGTTTATTATAATATTTGTATTAATATTATACGTAATAAGGTTAATTCTGGGATTGTGAGATATTGAAGTTACACTCTGTTGGGAATGGGCTGTTTAAATTACCGTTTAAAAAGCATCCTAATTAAGCTAGTCTACGTTTCTGAATGGTAGTGTATGTGTTAACATAATATTTATTATTCATGAGGCAATAATCCAGTTAACATCCATGACTGGTTCTGACTGTAGACTGAGTTCCAAAAATATCATTTCTTTTCTTCGAAGTATATGTAAATAATCATACAGACAATAGCTACATGATCTAGCACTGAACACTCGATCATCTCAGGTTTATCCAAAGGTAATGGCGATCTCTCCCAGCGGTGAATAATACACAGGCTCTATGAGCGTTTAGCATGCTCACGGTGGACAGGTGTTGCTAAGCAGAGATGATTAATGATATTAGCACACTGTGTGGAAACTTCAACACCTCATTTAATTTTCAGCATGCGCTGACAGTTGCCCATTCATAATTGAATCAGTAATTATTTAAATGTGATTAAATCTGAGCGGGAAGGATTTGAGCGATCGGCTTTTGAACAGGGAACGTTTGGCATGTCAAGTGGCAATTTTGGACACGTCAGTGGCTTATCGAGAGCATGTCAGCTGCAGAAGACTTGTGCTCGATAATCGGGACTGTCAGGCGTAATCGCTGGCCGAGTCAAAACACATTCATTTATGTTTTGCTCGGTTTAGCTGTCAGGCCCGACAGCTGATGTGTTCAGTCTTGAAGTGAACTAAATGAAGTGTTGTGTTTAATCAGAGAGGGTTTCAGAGTTTACGGTACCCTGCTAACGCTGAGTTTGTAATTGTAGGCGGACTCCTCATGAATATTTGATGTACATTTAAAATGTCTGTGTCAGGCTAACATGGTCTGTGCTTTGTCAACACAGCCGTTATCTTGCTGAGAGAAACTTGTTGTGTGGTTGCCATCATATTCATTACTTGATGTTTATGTATTGCATAGGTAATCAAAACTTCAAAGATGCATTAAAGTTGACTTGTCTTGCTTGTAAAACTTGACTGAAATCTTTAAGACTGGGTTCCATCGTTTAAGAAAACAGTAAAAATCATTTTTTCCCTAACTAATATTTCTATAGCAAATACACAATACAATTTAGACATTTAAATTGTTAAAAAGTTTTATATTTTGCGTAATATATTTTGAGTGATATATTTTAAACTGTATTAATAAACAAAATTCAGTTTTTTCCATAATAGTTTTCACAAAAATATAAAGCTGTTTTCAACATAGATTAAAAAATAATAATAATAAATTATTGAGCCCAAATCAGCATATTAGAAGGATTTTTGAAATCTGGAGTAATGATGCTGAAAGTTCATATTTGTAATCAGAGAAAAAATTATATAATAAAATATATAAAAAAACAACAGCCTTTGTTGAGCATTAACATTTTACCAACCCCAAACTTGTGAATGATATTCGTTTTTGTTTATTTGGTTTTTGGTATGTTTAGCTGTAAAGTAGAATTTTGAATTTTATTTCATTATTGTTTTTTTAAGTGTACTTTCTCTAAAATGACTTAAATAAATACAAGAATGTTCATTTATTGACAGCCATTCAAAATGTTGCTATGCATTCAGATTGCTCTTTTTTTTTTAAAGTATAAATATGGTGAAACATTTACGTTGCACAATTAAGACAGTATTCAGAAGCACATTTATTTTATGTATAATGGTAGTGTTTTGGAGAGACTTAAAATCTTAACTCACACTTATATTTTTCTCTGTTACCTGTATGTGGGAAAACTCTCATGCAATGACAGCAAAATTCAAATCAGATAGTTCCAGGACTGCATGTACAAGCCATTGAGATAAATGGAAATGTGGAAAACTCTCCATTTATTATAGAACTTCTTGGTTGGTGTTTTATGATGAGCTCAGACCCCCTCCTCTCCTCTATTTTCAATTTATTAAAATTCATACTTTTTGCTGTGTATTTAACAATAGCTGACACTTCAATTAAGAATTAAATAGAAAACGCAACATGGACACTGTTAGCTTTGCCTGAGTTTGAAGCTTTAGATGTCGTAGAATTTGCATACTGTCAGGATGTTGATTCCATCAGTAGCACAGCTGTAAATGCAATCAGAGGTGTTGTATATTGTGGACACACAATAGCTACAGAGGGGATGTGAAGACAGGGCTAGATGAGAGTTTAAAAAGAAAAGGTTGAGATTGATGGCTAGTGAAATGTAAAAAAAAACAACAAAAAAAATGGCACAGCTGAAATCCATGAAGCAGTGTTTCCACATGCAATCTGTGCTTTCCACCAGCAAATGAAAACCACCCATTCACCGGTTAACCCTTGACCTCCCACTGCTGGTCAGGCATATGTTTGTGCGTGTTCAGGGTACCATACCACTCTGCTGTATGTATACTGTGTATAGTAGGCATTTTTTTTTTTTTTACTTTAACAACAGAGGCTGTCATCGACATTAAACATTGTTGGTTTAAAGATGTTCAACATTTTTTGCTTGTGTTATACTTTACTGGTAGTTGTCATGGATATGACACCTGGTGTTAATGCAGCATCACGCAAAAACAAACTTTAAGTTAGAGATGCCATTGCAGAAATGCATGATTTATTAATTGCAATCATGATTAAAGGGTTACTCCACCCTAAAATTAAGATTTTGTCATTTATTACTCACCCTCATCTCATTCCAAACATGCAGTTTAAGTCATTTTTGATGCATTCTGATGTATTTTGAGAGCTCCTGATCCTCCTTAGACAGCAGTGGAATTAGCATGACCAAGGTCCAGAAACATAGCGGGGAAATTGATAAAATAATTAATGTGACATGTAATTTTACGAAGTTATAAGAATACTATAAGTACGGAAATGAAACTAAAATAATGCCTTTATTTAATGATTTGTCTCCTCTTCATCACCATATCACCATTTTTTTGGGCAGCATAAGGTGTGTGTTAGACCCAATGAAAACATACTCTGTTTATTTAAATCAAAGCATAAATACATGTACAAGACGTATGTTTATATTGCGCTTATGAACTGCGTACGTTGATTGCGTACACTGGAAGTATGAATACTTTTTCCGTACAAAAAGTATTCTCGTAGCTTCATAGATACTTAGTTCATAGTTGATCGTTACAGACGACTTTCGTACTTTTCCGCACCTTGACATTGACAGTAGTAATCATTTGGCAGTCAATGCCATATTTCTTAGTCTAAAGAACATTTTAATAATCTTTTTTTCAATTTAAAGAACGTTTTGTCCAGTGGAAAGGTTACATGGAAGTTAAAGCTTCTTTATGGAACTTTTGATGCCAATAAAGAACTGTGTTTGCATGCATGGAGAATGCAGTAGCTCCATAAAGCCAATAGCTACAGTACCATACTGTAAGCTGTCATTTCTGCACGTTGCCCTTGTGTGTTACACCTTGATGGTGTACACGTCATGCGGTGAAGGACTTTAGGATGACATGCTTCTAATTGCGATCATACAACCGCTGCTATTCATAGCCGAGTTTTGCTGAGTGATGTCATGTTTCAAGGCCGGGGAAACAGGATTGTATCAGGTTTGCAAGGCAAAAATAGGCATGTTTGAGGAAGCTGTATTTTGGGCTCTCTAAATTCTGTCCTCCTGTACCTAATCGTCCTTTTTATCTCCAGCAAGATTTCCGCGAGAGAGAGAGAGTGACTTCCAGCGCTGGCGCCTCAGGAGGGGAGGAAAAACTCAGCATCAGCAGTAGTGAAAACAACTGTTTGCTGTTTTCACTCTGATCTCTTCCATGCTGTCGCCGTTTAATCTTCTGTCCCGTTTCTGCTCATTGTTCTCCGTGAACTTCTGGCAAACCTCCTTGACCCCTTTCCAGACCGGCATCTAGGCCAGGCAGCCTCGTTCTTGCCCAGGGGACGTCTGTCTAAGACTTTCTATTACGGGAAAATTAAAGGGATAGTGTGCTATCCTGGATAATGCCTGAACGATATGCACAAATTTATGCTGCGTTGTTAAAAAAAATACGATGCTGTCCTGTTACTTGTGCCTTTCCAGAGCAACTTTTACTGTTTATGTAGCACTTTTACGGTTTCATGTTTCAAAGTTATCAGTTTCCGCCTCATGTAGGTAATGAGGCTTTTGCTCTTGTGAGTGTTTTTTTCTCCTTCCTCCTCACTAAATGCTGATCTCTGCTTTATAGCTGAATAACAATAGTAGACAACAGAATTAATGTTCAGAGATCAAGCAAATGAAGAACCATTGGAGAGATAATAGGCATTGTCATCGTACAAATCTATATCTGCTTCTTGCCCTCTTTGTGCACCCTAGGCCATCTGCTGATGCCAAAATGTGGATGTTTACCAGTTGGAAACAAGATTAGGGGCCGGGCCGATGTGGATTAGTCCTGGGAGCACGATGTGTCCTGAAAGTCTGACAAATGAGGAATGCTGGAAAGGGTTTGTGGGTAGAATGTGTGTGTGTGTGTGTGTGTGTGTGTGTGTGTGTGTGTGTTTGAGTCTCTCATCTGATCAGGCTCTCATAAGAAAACTCTTATCATTCTGATGTGTCAATAAAACATAATAGAAAGCCCTTGTATGATTTATGTGACAGGCCTGGATGTGATGGCTTTTACTTTTTTTTTTTGAGGAGATGAGTTCTTGTTCTTGATCTCATGGATGTGGCATATGATTACTGCTGTTTGGAGGGAGGGCTAATTTTTTTAGAGCACTTAGACAAAAATTAAAACTCTACCATGATTTAATGACTCTGTGAAGGATTCTTATTCTGTGAAGGAAATATTTTGGTCTTAAAAAATCTTGCTTTATGCAACAAAAGACACATGAGAACTGATGTCCTTTGGCTATTTTTGAAGAAGTGTTTGTTTCTCTCAGTAGTAAATACAGTTAGTTACCTGAATTTCAATTTTAATTATTAATCTTTTAAGAAAAATTTAATTAATAATTTAGGTATTGTTTAGTTTATTTGAATGAAGCCCCTAATAAGACATGGTAATGGAAAAAATATAATACAAGGATGGAAATACATAAGCACTAAAGCATGTTTTTGGTATTGGAGATGCTTTGTTTGTGTAGCAAAATGATTTATGAGAGAGAAAATGTTTTCTATAAATAAACATAATTGAAAAAATCATTTAATGTGTAACATTTTTGTTTAAATAACATTTTAAGATGTATTAAGATTTGTTTTACTTTATTTTATTATATTTAAATGATCTCCTAAACAGATATGATAAAAAAATGAAAGAGAAAAAACAAATTTAAAAGCCTTTGCTAATTTTTTTTTTGCATTCACTCACAAAACCTTTGTTTTACTTCTTCAGTGAAACACTAATAAAGACATTTTGGTTCATGAGAGTGATAAAAATGTTTCTAAGCAATAAATAAGAAATAAATAAGAAATTTTGTTTCGTTTATAATTTAAATTTATTTTATTTATTTTAAATTAAATTTAATTATTCATTCAGAATTTAGCATAGTTAAGCCCTTAAAGAGACATGAAGATAGAAAAATAAAAGAAAATGGGAGATAACAAATATATTTGAATTCTCTCACAGATATTTTGCATCCACCAAGAAACTTTGTTTTTGCAAAGAACTCAACAGTATTACAAACAAGATTAAAATTTCTCTGGAAAATGCAAGCATTTTGTTTCTCTGGGAAACAATACATTTCATATTTCTTACCCATCACCTTGTGCCTTTAATGACTTTGTATTTATTTATTTATTTATTTTAATAATACTGTATATAATTTGTTTACTGACAAACCTGTGTGAGAATAAATCTCAGTAAACTCTTTTTCCTGTCATTCAAATATAGTGGGCGTGGCCAGTTTAAGTTCCCATGCATTAAACTGCTGGGTTGATTTCTATAATGCACAGCATTGAGTGGCTTATATAGCATTCTTGTAGCTCAAACAGTATCATGGTGCTAGCAACGTCAAGGTCATGGGTTTGATTCTCAGGGAATGCTTAAACTGATGCACAATGCACAAAAAATAAACAAATAAAATATCTAAAATAAAATAAAAATCATTGAGTGTAAGTCACTTCAGGTTCAGCTAAAAAGTCTTATTTATGTCACTACTACAGAAAAATATATCTGAGTTTTGATTTGCATATACTGCCCGTATTATTGAAGGAAAGTGTTCAGACAGTTTCGGTCTGGTGATGCTGTAGACAGGATATAAGTGCAGAACATCAACATCGCTGTAAAAACAAATATTGGTTTAATTTACGCCACCTGCAGATCGGTCTCCTGTGAAGGAATGGGACATGATGTGAATATGAATGTGGCGTATGATGGTTGCGTTCTGTCTCTCTCTCTCTGTCTCTTTTGTTGTGTTGTCAGTGACCGATCCAGAATGCAAAGTGCACCTCAGAGAAATGTTTATCGCACCAGGAACCTTTCAGAAACATCAGAAAATAGCATTTCAAAAGTGTGGCTGTCTGTGTAAAGCTCTGAATAATTGTGTATTGGCTGTTTCATGCCTCACCATCCAAACTATATGCACTGCAGCTATGGATGTTATTGGTGTCGTGAGCTGCATTTTTGCATATTTTTCTTGCCTGTTTGATGATTGATGCACCTGCTATGAAACATACAGTTACTTGCGGCTTCCAGAGCTCAGAACTTACTTAGTCCAGATTGAGTATTTATTGAATGACTTGATTTGATTTTAACTTGTTAAATTTCAGCTGTATTACTAAATATGAGATGCCTATATTAAGTGGTTTAATTATAAGTCATGCATGTTAAAAATAAGTTATTAAGAAGAAGGGCTGGATTTATTTTTAAGGTTAGGGTTTTTATTTTTTTATTTTATGTAACAAATCCTGTAAATGACACAATTTGTTATATATGCATGTATGTCTAAGAAATAATTTAGTCATTTGATTTTAAGTCATTACTTGAAAGGCTTGCTTCAAATTTATTTTGTAAATAATAACTATTGAAAATATTTAGCTAAAATAATTTAATAAAATTTTTAATATATATATTTCCATTAAAATCTTATTTGTAATATTTTAGTAAATAATTTGCAAATAGTATATAATATTTATATATATATGTATGTGTATTAATATATTATATAAATATATTTGATTGCACTTTGGAAATGTTGTAGTGAAAGTCTTTACTTGATCGTTAAATTAAAACTGCACACACACACACACACACACACACACACACAAATATGTATTTGACAGTGTGCTCTGATTGTAAATTGTATACCTTTGCAGATGTCATTCAGCTATTGCATGCATATAGAAAATCAGCATATTGTGCAAAGTATGCGTGCTGTAAAAAAATAATTAAATATGAGACTATGCCTTTCCAAACATACCTATATTGTTTCCACTCAGAGATTTATGAGTTACATCTTAACCATGACCACCTTTGTAAATGAGTTAACCCTCCTGCGGTGTGTAGGAGGACAGCGCTGATTATGGCTGCTGCAGTGCAGTGTGTGCGAGTGTTTATGAGAAGCATATCACCTTAATAGCATTCTGCAATTCTATCATGGTATATTCTGCTATTAAACATGGGTAATGGGTTGTGTTAGGGGTCTTTTAGAGCCCTGGAGGCCTCAGAGATGAGCTTTGGAGCCTTGTGAATTGAAATACGCATGCACTTATCCAAACTAATTTGCACAATTACATTAAATGTGAACGGCAAAATAGATTCTGAGCAAGCATTGGTCATTAAATAAGCGTAATCATACTCACCCAAATTGTCATTCTCTTGTACACACACACGCATATAGGGTTGTTAAAGTTTGAGTGACGTCGGTGTTTGTTGCAGGTATGGAGACATGGTTCCAAACACCATCGCTGGAAAGATCTTCGGCTCTATCTGCTCTCTCAGTGGCGTGCTGGTTATCGCTCTTCCTGTACCTGTCATCGTGTCCAACTTCAGCCGAATCTACCATCAGAACCAGAGAGCAGACAAGATGAGAGCCCAGCAGGTACTACAGAACCACAAAATTTGTTCTGGATATAGAAGTTCATCCACAAATAAGCCTTTGCAAAACAAGTTTTTCTCATAGAAATATATGATAGAGTTGGGTATTATGCCAAATCAAGAATAACTTGATTGCATGTTTTATTTTTAAGTTGTTAACATTTGTAATTTTTAGGGGTTGAGACACTTTTTCATTCATTTGCAAGGGCTTGACTCTTTATTTATTTATTTACACTTACAGTCAGAAGTCTGTTTTCTTTGAAGATGTTTTTAATATAATTCTCTTCTGGTCACCAAGCCTGCTTTCATTTGATCTGACAAAATCACAGGAATAAATAACATTTTAAAATATATTTAAATAGAAAGTATTATAGTATATGGTAAATATATTTCACAATATTACTGATTTTGCTTTGTTTTGGATCAAATTAATGCAGGCTTGGTGAGCAGAATAGAATTGTTTAAATACAAAAAACCTTACTATTCAAAAATTAATTTATTTAATAAATGTATTTATATTTATTAGTATTTATTTAAATTTCATTTCATTGTATTTGGTGTGTGTGTGTAAAAAACTGTTTACATTCAGGATAAAATACTTGAATAATAATATTTTCACACATAAAAAAAGTTAACTTGTGTTCATAGCATACTCTCTCTCATATATATATATATATATATATATATATGAACGTTTCATTTGCAAAAACAAAATTGTTAATATTTTTGCAAATGCGTTTATTATGTTACCATGCTTTTATTGCAGTTTGTTGTGCTAGTTAGCTGTTGTTTTTTACTATGGAAGTCCATATGGCTACCAGCAACTCCTTGGTTACCAACATTCTTTAAAATATCTATTTTTGTGCTTGAAAGAAGAAAGACATTCATGGAAGTTTGGAACAACTTGAGGATAAATTCTAATGGAATTTCATTTTGGTGTGAACTATGTCTTTAAGTACACCTTCTCTCTGCTGTCTTTGCAGTAAAAAAGCATTAAAGCATAGCATTAAACAAACCATGATGCAACTAAATGGTCTCACTGGCATCGTTACTACTCTGAGTCGCAGGAGTTGTGTGTGAAACAAGTGCTGACTCGATCGATTCAGATAAATTCTCTTCTGTTTTACAGAAAGTCCGACTTGCCAGGATTCGCTTGGCCAAGAAGGGAACCACCAACGCCTTCCTACAATACAAAGAAGAAGGAGGATTTCAGGTGAGAGTATTTTTTCTCCTTAGTGTTTTAAAAACAATGTGACCATGTACTCACCTCCATGTTGCTCCAGACTGGTATGACTGTCTTGCTGAAAAATAAAAGAGGAAATTTTGAGGGCAGCGGTGATCAGGAGAGGCTAAAAATACAGTAAAAGTGCTACCCAAGTACAGTGAGCACAATAAAAAATAAGTCTTGTGTATGCAGACTTCATGCACAATATCATTCAAAAGCTTGGGTTGGTACAGTAAGATTATTTGATGCTTCTGAAGGTCTCCAATGCTTGCAACTGCTCTCTTTTGCTGCATTTATTTGATCAAAAATACATTAAAATAGCAGAAATATTGTAAAATAGTTTTACAATTGAAAATAACTCTTTTCTATTTAAATATATTTTAAAGTCAAATTTATTCCTGTGATGGCAAACTGAATTTTCAGCATCATTACTCCAGTCACACAATGCTTCAGAAATCATTGTAATATGTGGAATTTATGCTCAAGAAACATTATAACTATTCCTAATGTAACACAGTTGTGAAGCTTGATATTTCTGATGAATGGAAAGTTCAAAAGTTCAAAATCTTTTAACATTATAAATGTCACTTTTGATTAATTCAATGCATCTTTGCTGAATAAATCAATTAATCTTATTTCTAAAAGATCCTACTGAGTCCAAACTTTTATTTTCATCAAAGCATGCTTGTAAAATAAACTAAGTTTGAATAAAGTTTCAGTCTGTTCTTAACACAAGGTTATCCTATAACTTGAGCAGACTTTAATTATAGCACATTATGGATTATTTTAATGGTGTTTTTTATGCTTTTTCGTCCTTTTGGGAGCACAAAAGCACCCATTTCTGGTTAAAATTCTTCAGAATGTCTCTTTAATGTTCCTTGTAAGAAAGGAAGTCATACAAGTTTGGTAAAATATGAGAGTGACTAAATGATGACAAAACTTTGCTTTTGTGAACTGTGTATTTAAATGATCTGAAGAACAATAGTCTGTGTCAATCTCTCAGGCTCACTGAGCACATTCAAGGATTAGTTGAGCATTTGACAACGTTTGCCTGACTTCAACTCTTTAAAAGATACAAAGAGTTTTGTAGCATAAGGGGAGTCTTTTACCACAGACATTAAACATCTGACTGTATGAGTCTAGGGAGATGTAGATGGTAATGTTTGTGTGTGTATTCTGGGAAGTCGTTTTGTTGAAAAAGAATCGTTAAGTGTTCTCTGAACTACAGTTAACATTGTGTCTGTTTACACAGAGTGTATTAGATGCTGCAAGGATTCTCCTGCAGAAATGTTTGATATTGGATCTTCCATAATAAGATGGTTTTCTGTTTAGAGGCTAACAGGAGCGTCTCGCTTGACAGCAAATTTAAGAAGGAAAAATCTCACAACAATTCATGCACATTACTGGCCAAGCTGGTGGTGTTTTCTTCTTAAATGTGTACGTTTTGCTCAATAGATACTCAAAGAGACAGTTCACCTGAAGATGATCATTTTGTCATTATTTGTTCACATTCATGTTTATCATTTCTTTCTTTCTGTAGAAACGTAGATTAAGATTTTGTGTGTGTTTGTAACCCAAATCTTTTTTTTTTTTTTGTGTATGTGTTCTTCAGAAAAAAGTAAAAAATGTTTGTAATACCATTAGTAATTTTAGTTTCTGGCCAAGTTGAAGATTTTTTTGTTTTCTTGAGTACATACACAGAGTCCAGTCATATAGGTTTGGAGTGACAAGAGGATAAATTAATTAAAATGTTTAGGAGAAAAAAAATTACATTTGAGTTGTTGGAATAAAATTTTTTCAGAGGTCACAATGCCATAATTAAAACTAAAATATAAAAACAAAATGCAACAGAATTGCAAAAGAAATTCTAAATTGAAAAAGAAAATCTATATTGACAAATTTGAGATTTGAGTGTGTCATTGTTCACTCACCTTCATGTTGATTCAAACTTGGGGAAAAAAAGAAAAACATATATATATATATATATATACTGTATATATAGATATTTATTATTAGATATATATTATATCTTTCTGTGCATGTTGAAAAATATAGAAAAACAAAGTCCTACAGATTTGGAAAAGCATTTATTTAAAATATTTTTAAAAATCCATTAAAATGTCTTTGTCCATTAATAATGTGAAACTTTCACAGCTCAGAACTGCATCAGAAATCAAATTCCTCAGCTTTTAAAAGCATAAAACCACAAAAGTTTAATACAACACATTAAACCACAGTAGAACCCAGCAACAAGAGAATCTCAGCTCCAGCATCAAAGTATTCATATTCACAGCATGACATGAAGGGTCATTAAAGCGTAGAACACCAGCTTGTAAAAAGTACAGTATATTATTCGGCTGCCAGCGTGCTGCTAAGCACAGAACAGATTTCTAAGAAATGAACGATCGTACGGTCTTTCTGATCTCATCAAACAGTGTTACAGTATGTGTAAAGGTCAGTCATTTGGCCTCTGAGAATGCGTCAGTCCCTCAAGTGCCTTGTAATAACAGCTTTTTCATATGGCCGCTGACATTCAGAAGCAGCTAAACATGGTTTGAGGGCCGTGCCCAGGGGTGCCGCGTCCTTGCAGTGAGGAAATAGCAATTAACAACAGGGAATGAAAGGCAGGTGATGCTGGACAGGTGGGATGCATGGCAGTAATTACAGAGACCCTTTAAGGCAAGTCGGTTCACTTGGTAATAACCCCCGGGCGTTTTTTTTTTCAAGGGGTCAGGTTCAGGTTAGCGCGGTTCGGTTAGCCTCCTGCTGGTAGATGCCGTAACTGCACCATCTGTAGGCCTGTAAGAATTAGAGATCTAGGAAAATGTAGTTTTGACCTGGTTCTCCTTCCTGGGTCGTTTTATGAGGAGCTTTACCTCATGAAGTCATTTATCACAGTATGATTCAGCAGTTTGCAAAGTATTTCAGCTGGTTTTCTTTCTGCTTCCAGCAAGTGAGTGTGCTATGAGAAAATTAAAATTCTGTAATCAGTTACTCACCCTCTTGTCATTGAGAGAACTTTATGACTTTCTTTCTTCTGCTGATCACTAAGGAATTTATTTTGAGCAAAGTTGAATAACCGTTTCAGTTCTCATTGACTTCCATACAGTGAACCAACTGCAGAATATCTTCTTTTGTGTTCATGTATGCATTTATATTCTTCTGCTGAAAACAGAAGAGGATATTTTGAAGAATGTTGATAGTCATTGTCATATTGTCAGTTTTGGTTCCCAATGACTTCCATATCATTTTCTTGTTCACACAGTGGAAGTTTTGATAGGAATCAAAACTGTTTGGTTACCAAACAGTTATCAAACAGTTTTGGTGCTCATTGACCTCCATTGTATTTTTAATTGTTTTTATACAATGAAAGTTGTTTCAACATTCTTCAGAACATCTTTTTTGTGTTCCTGTGTGCATTTCTTTTTTTCTGCTGAAAACAGAAGAGGATATTTTGAAAAATGTTGATGATAAAAGTTTTGGTTCCCATTGACATCCATAGTATTTTCTTTCCATGCAATGGAAGTCACTGAGGATATTTTGTATTTTGTAAAATATTTTATCAACATTTTTGTAATGTCTTGACAAAAAAGGATGATGAACACAAAAAAATAATATTTTGAGGAATGTTAATAACCAAACAATTTCTGAAGTATACATATTTTTAGTCAATAAAATGCAAGTCACAAAGTTGGTAATCAAACAATTTGGTTTCCTGTTCCATAGTATTTTTCAAAGGAAGTCAATAGGAGCTGAAGCTCTGTAGTAGGGGTGTCCTTGAACAGTCGACGATTCAATGCTTAGATAGGAGCATGCTCTCTCAGTGGAATATTCGCAGGGTCTTACGATCATACTATTTGACTATATGGGGGGTGCTCAATGTCTGATATCACATAGAACTAGCGTTTTTCTTCCAGTAAGTTAATATACAGCCTATTAAAATAATGCTGTAAATAAGAATCTGAAAAGAAAGAAGCTTTAAATAAATACTTTAACCTGCGTAAATAAATCCAACAACCCTTATAGATTAAAATTTTGTTTCATTTTCTATAATCTGTGACTGACAGAGGTGCATCTTTAAATCTTTAACGAGACTCGAATTGAGGCAGAGTGAAAGACTAGATTTTTTTTCGATCAGGTAGGGTACAAGTGATTTTAAAACATTTCAGTTGGTTCATATATATTGTTTACAGTATATTATTTATGTCTTATGAGATTTGGTTGAGTCACACTGCAGTAAAACCCTTATCTCTTCCGCGCGAGCAGGACAAACAATGCAGAATAGTAATAACTATGACTGGGACTGTCCCATGCATAACATTATAATGAGAGCATTATTATAATAAAATGAGAAATTTTAGAGTTTAGCTGTTGTGTTTCTGCAGGTTGTTGATTGAAGAACGCGTCCACAAAAGGAGTTAATTCACAGATACGTTTACTTCTGCATTCGGGGCATTTCATGCATGTAGACTACAAGTCGTAATATTAACGTTATGTTGTATAAATAACGTGATACCGTATTCTATATGAGATGCATGAAATCTCACTGACTAAAATCCTGCTATAGTGCTTCATTCTACTGATCATCTTCAGCGTGCGCAGCTCAAAACAAAAAAGCAGAACATTAAAAACTATTGGCATATTCATTATGTAATAATGAGAGCACTAAAAAGAAATGTTTGTGTTTCAATGTCGTTCAATGAAAATTCAGATTTGACTTTGAAAATCCTTAGCGGGGACTGCTCTGTAGTTACCAACATTCCTCAAAATATCTTCTTTTATGTTCCACAAATGAAAGAAAAGTACTCTCATACTTTTGTAGAACACAAGGTTTGGAGGGACATGAGTGTGAGTAAATGATGGCAGAATTTTCATTTTGGTGGTGAACTATCCCCTTAAAAATCTCAAATAGCATTTTCTCCTCTGCATTAAGTGATATTAAGTACAATGTTTATTCCAATGGAAACAATCTCTTGCCCTTTTCTAATCACGGCCTTTATGAGGAAGCCCTGGTTATCATTATTCTGCGGTAATTGCCATCCCAGTGAAAACAAACCTGTTTAAATATCTGTGCCTCTCTGTGGTTTTATGTAATTATTGCACTCGTTGCAGTTCCTCTTGCTCCGGGGTGTGTTTACTGTGCTTGTCGTTGATCGTGTTGCTCTTGTAATACATTATGAATATAGAGTCTACTTTACGGTTAAGGGTGGAAAATGAAGATATACAGTGTAAATAACAGCGTATGGATTTTTCCATTTGTTTAACATAAATTCAGAGGTACTTAAAGACTAAGAAAGAGTAAAAGCAAACCTGATTATTATGCTTTCTGAAGAAATTATGGTGATTGATCATGTTGTTCCCTTTCAGTCAGTCACTTTACGTCATGGGATCCCATCTGGAAAAATTGGCCATGAATTGGTCAATAACGTAACGTCATAGAGACTGACTGAAAGGGAACGTCTCAGTTACGTATTTAACCCTTGTTCTCCGAAAGAAGGTTACTCTTGCCACAAGGTCGAACTGTGCTGTTGAGTAGGTTGCGATCGGCTCCTCAGCAGAAACCTAATGGTGGTTTGCATGCCATCATCATATATACCTGTATGTATGGGGGAGTGGCCAATTCTCACTGGCTTTTTCTCCAAAGATCGAGAGTCGATTGGCGGGATCCCATGATGTCAGTCAATGATGTATTGTCTCCGTTGCCTCCTTAAGGGAACAAGGGTTACATATGTAACCGGGACGTTGTGGGTGGTTGCTAAGGGGTGTTGTTAGGCAGGTTTTTTGAGCAGGTGACTGGCTCAAGTCATTTAATGGAAGTGATTGGGATTTTTTGTATTTCACTGCAAACATGTTTCCTTGCTTTGTGTTTTATCTTGTTTTCCAATACAAAATGTAAACATTCTGAAATTAAGATAATATGTTTGTGAGAAGAAAAATAACGTAACATTAAAAAAATTTACCAAAACCGAGTTAATATAGGCTTGACCAAAAAAAAAAAAAAGAAAGAAAAAAGTCTGACAATAGAGTGTGGAAAAAAAGGGTGAAGAATAAACAAATTTCAGGTGTTGTTTAAAAGTATTGTCCAAACTTTTAATTTTATTCTTTTCAATAAAATGAAATTGAATGTTGACAACTGCTGTCAGATACCTAGGCTAACTAACTAAGCTTTTATGTTATGTTCTGTTTGTTAAAAGCAGGATTTTTTTTGTGAAGTGTGTTGTGGTGTGTCGGTTTTGAAATCGTATCTGCCGCAGACTCGTGGCCTGTCAGATTATCAGATCATAACTGCAGGGATTAAAGCAGAGCTCTATTCCATCAACACACCTTTTCCCACTGCTGAAATCCATCTTCACCACGCAAGAAAAGTAGCTGTATTCAAAGTGAGAGAGAGATTCAATTCGCGTCTTTACTAATGCGGCAGGTAGAGTTCTCCGGAATCTTCTCAGGTTGTGAAACCCACAATAATCCAATATTTACAATCCCCGAGTGAGGGAGTATTTTTTTCAGTGTGGATCTATAAACCCATTACTAACAAGCCTGCAGTGCTATTTATAAACCAGACAAGAGCTTTTTTCAACTCTTCAGCCTGTTCTGGCTTTAAATTTCTTCTGAGATCTTACTTTTGTCTCTGCACAATGTTATTCAGCACTTAAGAGTCTTTGTGAGTCTTGACCTTTGATGAAAGGTCATTAGCAAATTTTTATGGGATTTATGTATAATTTATGTATTATAAATTAGTATTGCCTTAGTTTAGCATTAATAATAATAATAATAATAATAATACATTGACTGAAATATTCAAAGGAATTAAAAAAAATATATAAATCAAAATAACTCTATGCAAAATATAAAAAAAAGTATTTTATTTAGCTGTGCTTAATAATAAGAACAATGATTATTATTATTTTAAACAATTATTATAAAATATTAATTAAATACATGTTATATAACAACAACAATAATTATAAGTACAATTTATTTTAGTATTTTTTTAATCTAAATTGTACTTGTAAGCACCACTAAATAAGACTAATAATTTAAACTTTTAATGCAAAATACAGTATTTTATTTAGTTGTGCTTAATAAAAAAACTTTTTTTTTTATCTTAAATTATTACTTAAATTAAATTAAAACTTAAATTATTATCAATAATGAATATAACATCATTAATTAATACATAAATGATAGTAGTAACAACAATAACATTTCAGCATTGTCATCATTATTAAAAGCATCTTTTTTAACGTTTGTGTTACAGTATGATTTACAAAAGCCAGTGACCTTCTAGATTTCTTGATCATATCTAACCTTGGAGGTTTTAAAATCCTGCATCATTTTGATGTTTTTTCTTTTTTCTATTTTGGTACAGTCTGCATAGATGCTAATCACGGGTAGTTCTGTCATCCAATGGCTGTATCTCTTGTCTCCACTGAGAAAATTGTGTCGTTAATGTGACGTCCCTATCAGCGTTTTTTTAACAATGGGATTGTCAGTGATTGATGGTTTAATACCCTCTGAGGTTCCTCCGCAGGGAGGCAAATCTCTTCTCCTGATGGAGTGTTCGGGAAGAGAGTATTGCTGCCTGTGGATTTGACTGAAATGTATTTATTTGGGATTTATTGCTTGCGTACCTGTGATTGGGTGGCAGAGAAATTCACTTTGGGTTCCTCGGTCAAACAGGAAATGGATTAAGACAAATTGAGATTCTTCAATTTTCTCATTTTGCAGCGCACCGAAGGACATATCGCATTTTTGTCAAGATAACATAGTGGATCCCTTATTGAAACAGCTCTCTGGAATTTGTTTGCGTTTTGGGGCATATTTAAATTCATTATATGGGAGTGGAATGCTTTGTATTATGTTCCTGGTAGTCTCAGTTCCGTTGGGCCACAAAAGGATTGAGAAGTTTAAAGCTGCTGTTCATAATTTTTTGGGGGTTAAAAATTATATAAAAAAATCTGTATTTCTAATAAAGTCATTATAACTACATAACCAACCAGTGTTCAAAGCTATCAGATTACTTTAGCCTGATTCACTACAGTTATCTTGTAATAATGTTTATTAATTTGAGTGGTACAGGTAGGTTTTCGAGGGAAACTTGAGGGAAACATAAAAAAATTCTCCAAGCTACTACGCTATATCATGGGGTTCCTGCATTATTTTGATCTCAGATTGTAATACAGAAAGGATTATATGAAACACATGTGAATTAAATTATATTCCAAGTGTAAATGTGCTTCTTGAGTTTAGGATTACACACAAGATTTGTATTTTAAAGAAAAACAGTTCAAAGGGAGCATATAGTTTGCTTTTTGGGTTAATAACTTTAAAATCCAAATTAAACCCTGCGACTCGTGATGATTCACTGATGTCATAACACATGGAAGAATTGGTTGGTGCAGGAAACTGAACAGTATTTATATAATTTTTTTACCTCTGATACAACATAGTGACTAACTCATTCACAAAATCCTTGTCAACTCGCTCTGGCTCATACTGTAGATATGTATATATACACTACAGTTCAAAGGTTTTCAGTGTCACTTTCAGAAATCATTCTAATATGCTGAATTATTACTGGAATTATCAATGTTGGAAACAGTTGTGCAGCCAAATATATTATTTAAAAACTGTGACTTTTTTCTCAGTATTCTTTGCTGAATAACAAGTAAAAAACAACATGTTTTTTACGAAACATAAAACATTTCTAAAATGTAAACTATGCTGTGACTTTTTTGTTCATTTAATAGATCCTTGGTTAATAAAATTATTCATTTCTTTCAAAGTGGAAAGAATAAAAAACTACTGATCCCTAACTTTTGAACATTATAGTGAAACAGTAAACTACTGTAACAGTAGTTCTGAACATTATTAACTAGGGATGTAACAGTATCGAAATTCACAGTACGGTAATACCTCGGTATGAATGGCATGGTACGGTATTTGTTGAATCATTTACATAAAAAACAAAACTAATTAAGAGGCTCCAAAAAGTGCCAGAAGTGTTTAGTAAACAGTTTACATGAAAACTGAACATATCAATGGCAATCTATCTGTAAACTTTGAAACAGGAACTTCAATTTTAATAACAAAAAATTATAAAATCCTTCCATAATGTTATTCAATGCACCCTAATTCTCAATATTTTTAATGGTTTCTGTTGTCAGAAAAATGTAATGAATATGAAATAGTGACTGAAATGCACGCCATTATAAGGCCTAGCTCTACTTTACAAGATGTTAATCTAGATTAAAAACCTTATTTATAATCGTATATAATTATATTTATAATTCATAATAATGAAACCAAGTACACATAAGGTATAGAAAATGGCTATGCTGTGATTTAGGCTCTATTTGCATGTAAAATAGAGTTAGAAGAAACATAATATCTACTTTAACTGAAAGCTCTGTAGCGCAAAGAATGATGGGCACGCTTGGGCTGATGGGAATTGTAGTTAACGTATTAATAACATAATGTATTTATTACTTTATTATTTTGAATTGGCTTCATTTGCAGCATTTAGTTTTAATTATTTCAAGTATGTGTTTTTGTTAGTTGTTTTTCTGTTTAGCTTTATATTTATATTTCAATTTGAGTTTTTAGTGATGTTAGTACAATAGTATTGCACGTTTCGTTCTTTAGTACTATTTTTAGCTTTAGTACTTAAATTAGTTGTCAAGGCGCATTTTAGTTTTCATTTAAGTCTTAGGGCAATTCCATGAAAGTGCTGATGGGAGGGGAAAATTCTGCAGCGGATTTACTGACAAGGTGCATGTTAAGGAACATGGATGCAACGTCTTATTTCCATAATGACCACTACAGAGAGCAGCGCAAATTGCTTTTTTTGGGGACACTTAATAATGGCACAAATCTTTGTAGGTAATTTGTTGCGTGATTTATAAATACTTTTCCCAACAGAAAATCCTACAAATGCCTTTTCAGCATTAATTTCCCACTGGGTGTCTTTAGGAAATCCTGACAATAGTTTTTGAAGGCCAAATGAGAGTTTGCACTGACGCAAACTGATAGTAAATCTGGCCATTATATTTCATTTGATTTCGAGTAACCAAAATGATTTTTAATAGCTCTAGTTAACAATAACCAGCCTGATGACTTTTTGCCTTCTGTGAAACATATAACAAGTAAATGCAGTGTTTTTGTCAGTACCATGAATGCTGTTTTAAACCCCACTGCTAAAACATTTATATTGATATGAGCTGGTCTTTTCAACATATTTTCAAGTAAAAAACAGACGTTTCAGTTCAGTTTTGTGTGTCTCTCCACAGTCTAACACCAGCAGCCCTCAGTCCCAGCGCCCCGCTGACCTTTCGGACGACGAGGTCAGTGAGCTTTTCCAGAGACTTGCCGAGGTCCAACAGGAGAAGTGGATGCTGGAGGAGAAGGTATGGCGTTTTAAACATCATTGTAGTCTCATGTTACTTGGAAAAGTTGAACTGTTGTGGAACAGCCCAGGTTTGCAGTACTGCACCAAACCTTTACCCGGGCAGTTCTGCTGTGTGCTCCATAGGGGGCTGTAAGTGCTGAATTGTGTCTCTGAATCATGAAATATGCATACTGGTATTGATGTTTTCACATTTTAATCGATCGGTCTTGGAACTATTGGAATGAAAATATGTAGTTGCGGCTTTGACAAGTTACATCACCCTTTCTGCTTCAAAGAGACGTAATACTGTTAGCTCAAAAATGTCGCATTAAACATGTTATTTTATAACTCCTCTGGATTTCACTAAATGTCATATAAAGGCTGTTTTCATTTTAAAGCCTAAGATTAAATAAAAAGTAGTTGATACAGTTTAAATTAATTCATGTTTGAGTGTTTAAATTAAAATATAAAATTAATTTTAATCATTTATATAATCTTTATAATGCTGTCAAACGATTAATCGCAAGTTTTTCTCTACATAATGTATTTGTATGTACTGTGTATATTTATTAAGTGTATATAAATACAAACACATGCATGTATACATTTAATTAAAATATGTTATGTTTATATATTAAATATATTTAGATATAATATCAAATATAAGAATATTAACTTATAAATGCATTTACATGTAAATACTTTCAAATCATATAATGTACGTGTGTGTTTTAATCTAAACATAATAAATAAACACAGCAGAAACGCATATATTATGTAAAGAAAACCTTTTTGTTTTGGATGCGATGAATATCGATTAATTGCGTGACAGCACTAATTGCTAATTACATTTTTTAGCAAATTCTATTCTTTTGAAATTTGTAATAACCAAAAAAATTGATAAATAAAATAAATATATATATATACAATATGAATAATTTCTGAACTAATATTTATATGCGACAAATATTAACCTTATTTAACCCACAGGGGAGACCGTTACTGATGATGGAAATGAAATAAAATATTCCTCCATAGGTAGGATAGACTAAATCACACACGCAACTGTCACCTCTCCCTCGATCGATCGACCGAATACTTAAATAAAAGTAGATAACTGATTTAAGTAAATGTGATCTTACCACACTTTCATTTCTTTCTTATCTGAAGCGTAAGGTGGTTCACGCCGTTCATTAAAATCGTTCAATTATTCATTATGCATTCATTCTTTAGCAGCAGTTTTTTACGGCGATATTTAAATGACACCTTCTTGGTGTACCCAAAGTGGTCTCACACTATTGACCAGACATTTTTCCGGTGTAAATAAAGGATCTGTTTAGTCCTTTGTCCCAGTTAGTAATGCGTGTAGTAGCCTCGGTGTGGTCCCTGTCTCTATAAGCATGTTATTTAAGCCGTTGTAACTTTGTTTTAGTTTTGCCAAAGCTGCAACAGTCCCGTACTGTTTAGCGGAACCTTTACTGTTAGTTAACCGTGTTAAATCGCAGTCACAGTGATCACAGTGTCCACACCTGTGCGCTTCTGTATCATGTTGATCACACTTGGTGTGTGGCAGTTTATTGCAGATCTTATCTCTGCGCTCTCTGTTCAGGTGAAACACCTGGAGGTCAGCTGCGCCTCAATGGCCGATGACATCTGTAAAAAGAGTGCCATTATTGAGACATACGTCATGGACAGCAGAAGAGGTAAGCGGCTTTGTCATTGTTCACAGCCTCAGACGTGCTTGTTTTCTGAAAGCACCTGATGTGTAGGTGTACAGATGAGGTCAGGTGATAGTGATTGTGCTTTTATTCTAAGGCGTATCACACATGTGGTTGTCTCTTTGTTGTGTCAGCACAGATAAAGACCCTACACTATTCAATAGTGCAGGTTTGTTCAAAATAAAGGGCTGATACAGAGAGATAATTTTCTTCTTTTAGTGTACAGTATTTGTTTTTGTCCTATTTTTATGCCTGCGCTCTTGCATAAAGTACAGCTAAATGTTTTATTGGTTCTATTTATACTGCTACTATTTTGGTGGCACTGTACCATTCTGAGGCATTCTTTAAAAAAGCATGAAATAATATGAAACTTTTTTTGAATGTATGGGAGATATGAGTGCAGACTACTGTGTTTTATTCTTATGTTGCTTTTTAATGGATTGGAATTGAACAATCCCTTGTTATCTGTCTGTCTTTAAGTGAACAGAAACATTGACCTCGAGAACAGATTGAGTCTCTTTATAGCTAGTTCCAGCAGTTTTTGCTTTGGTGATTTATAAAATCATTTTGAGAATATCGTTTGTGGGGTTGGTTGGTATTCATGATTAATCAATAGCTAATTGTGTTCTGGCAGTAGGATATGACAGTGCTAAATGTAATGGCGAGATATGAGGTAGCATCTTTTTTAATAAATACAGTCTTGGAGTACATTTCTCAACAAAAATACCTGGATGTAGTTCCAGATCTGTCAAGGCAGAGCAAAGGTTTGTTTGCTACAGACATATTTAGTTTTATTTCTGATTGTCAAGGCATTTTCCATTGTGAATATTATTTTTCAGATTTGTATTTTTTGTAATAATAACAACATTAAATGGCACAGATTTTTCTGAAATGGATGGTTGTACTTTTTTTTTATAGTGACGGACTGCTCAAATGACTTAACTTTGAATCAATGTTGCCTCAAATTAGCCTTTATTGTCATAGATGCTGCACAGAAAGTTGTCTATAAACTCACTTTCTGTGAACTCTAGCACTCTTTCTTTGTAATATTCCAGTAAAAGTCACTTTTCCAGTGGACTGAACATGGTTCTGACACATCATGACCCGTTTTTAGAATTTGGAACCATCCGGAGCAACTTTTGACAGCTTGGTTTGCTTGTGTGCATGAAAACAGTCAAACTCAGTATTATTGGCAGAGATTCTCTCATAAAAGTTTGGTCTAAAGCACTGGATTTCTGCACTCAAACTCAAAAAGATCCGGTGGGGAAAAAAAACAGTCTCCTGGAAAAAATAGCACTGGTTACTAGGGCTGTAATCAACCAAAGAAAATCTTGGTCGACTGAAGTCCTGAAACTTTCGACTAAAAATCGACTAAAAATGA